>OX328129.1:4043889-4064839 GCA_946811695.1 Gonocerus acuteangulatus | reverse complement strand
CCCCCAAATCCGCCGGTGCTCAGCCTCCTCCCTCACCCCAATTATTTTCTACATATTCCCCTGAAAAAGTAGCTCCGTCTAGGAGCTACTACTCAGTGTTGAATCTATATATATATAAAAATCACGTGTCTGTCTGTTTGTTTGTTCCTTATACAAATCCACACCGTTTGACCGTTTTTGACCAAACTTGGAATAATGGTAGGTCTTGATACGAGAAATCTCCTAGGCTAGGTCAAAAAAATCTACCAGCTGTCTGTCTGTATGTTTGTCCCTTATACAAATCCATACCGTTCATCCGATTTTGACTAAACTCGGTACACATGTAGATCTTAATCTGGGGAGAGTCGTAGGCTAAGTCAAAAACGTCTACCAGCTGCCTGTCTGTATGTTTGTTCTTTCTACAAACCCACACCGTTTGACGGATTTTGATCAAACTGGGCACACAGGTTGGTCTTGATCAGGGGATTGTCATAGGCCAGGTCAAAAACGTCTACCAGCTGCTGTCTGTATGTTGTTGTTTCGTTTTATAAAAATCCACACCGTTAGACCGATTTTTACCAAACTTGGCACACATGTATGTTTGGATGGTTATCAGTTACATTTAATCCTTAAACTACCGCCAACGTTCTTAAGCTATTTTCGATGTGGCAAAGTCATTCGGAGAAATAACTGCTTAAAACTTTAAAAGTGTTTGTTTTGTTCCGTTGAACGGGGTTAATGTTTGCTTAATTCACTTTTTAATTGGTTGTTTTTTGTTTGGAATTTTATTTATTTGAAGAATTAGCATTATAGTAGAAGAAAAAAATGAGAAACGTTTCGATATTTTTCAATGTATTGAACTGTGAAATAAGTATTTCTAGTTAGTACTATCGCGGGTGGTGGGGGCTGGCAGTTCCAGCTAAGGGTACTCTAGCCCTGTGTCACGTATATGGGGCCGTATTTAACGAAAAATCGAAAAATATTTCAATCTTTGCAAGTGACACTAGGGATATGAACAGAAGGGATATGCGCTAAGTTCCTGCGAGTCGGACTTTTTTGTATTTAGATACCGAATAAGATTCTTGGAAGGATATGCACGGTTTTGATTACACCCTATTAATTAGAAATTCTTGAGATCTTTTCCCGGGTCGTAAGCCACGCAAAAGCCACGCTAAGCCATTCGCAAGCAACCCGAAACCATGCGCAAGGCACGGGAAGCCATGCGCCAGCCACTTTATTAACATGGATCGCTCACTCCAACTTTCATAGCCAAGACTTTGCCGGATATTATTATCCACGACTGAGTCCGATGCTGCTTCGGCTTCTCTCCGGAAATACACGAAGTTTCACGACTCCCTGCCATTTTGTGGCCTCGTTAGTCAGAGATTAGCTTACTAATACCTCTACACCTCTATGCAACCTCTCACTCTATCTCTCTCACTCTCTTTCTTATAATCAGTGTTTGTCCTTCTCTCTCACTCTTTCTCATTCACTTTAACTCTCACGCTCTCTCTTCCTTTCTTTACCAATCTCTCTCTCTTCCACACCCTCTCTACGTCTAAACCCCTCTCTCTTCCACACCCTCTCTACGTTTAAACCTCTCTCTCTTCCACACCCTCTCTACGTTTAAACCTCTCTCTCTTCCACACCCTCTCTACGTTTAAACCTCTCTCTCTTCCACACCCTCTCTACGTCTAAACCTCTCTCTCTTCCATACCCTCTCTACGTCTAAACCTCTCTCTCTTCCACACACTCTCTACGTCTAAACCTCTCTCTCTTCCACACACTCTCTACGTCTAAACCCCTCTCTCTTCCACACCCTCTCTACGTTTAAACCTCTCTCTCTTCCACACCCTCTCTACGTTTAAACCTCTCTCTCTTCCACACCCTCTCTACGTCTAAACCTCTCTCTCTTCCATACCCTCTCTACGTCTATACCTCTCTCTCTTCCATACCCTCTCTACGTCTATACCTCTCTCTCTTCCACACCCTCTCTACGTCACACCCTCTCCCTAATTGTCTCTCTCTGATCTATGCAAGATAAAGAGAGCGCATTACTTTTTTGGAATTAAATGAAAGATTTAAGAAAATTAAAGATAGCAATGATTTTTGGGGGCTTGTAAGAATTCTCCAGAATAAGAGTATGTCAGCTACTAATGATATTCAAGACGCAGATTGGCTGGAATATTTCCAGGGGATGCTCAATGCACCGATGGCTTATGACTCTATTTCCTATGCTAGACCATTGACAGTAGTACACAGTCTTGATCGGCCTATTGAACTCTCTGAACTAGAACTAGTCATGTGCAAAGCCAAGAATAACAAGGCACCAGGATTAGATCGGATACCTTATGAATTCTACAAGTACGGACCAAGGAAACTTCATGAGTTGCTGATCAAAATCTTCAATGATATCATGGAGACTGGTGATGTTCCACAGAGCTTCGCTAAGGCGATAATATTCCCGCTTCATAAAAAAGGAGATGTAAATAATACAGAGAACTATAGGGGTCTGTCATTCATCAACACGGTTGCAAAATTATTTTCTGGAATTTTACTTCAGAGACTGGAGGATTGGTTTTTGGAGAACAATACTATTAGTGAATATCAAGCCGGATTTAGAAAAAATTATTCCACTATTGACAATATATTTAACCTAATTACAATAATTAAGCTTAAACTACAAAAGAAAAGGAGTAAGGTCTACTGTTTCTTCGTAGACTTCAAAGCTGCTGATTTGCTGAACAGAGGTGCTCTATTTTATAAACTATATAGACTAGGATTATCCACTAAGATAGTTAGCCTTCTTGAAAACCTCTACAAGGATACGGAGTCTGCAGTCTGGAACAAGGGTGGCATTACCAGCTTTTTCAGCACTGATTCTGGAGTTAAGCAAGGCTGTTTATTGAGTCCTCTTTTATTTTCTGCTTATATAAATGATCTGCCTGAGGAGCTCAGCGGAGGAGTGCGAATACTAGACGGTCGTGTGCCATGCCTTATGTATGCGGATGACATAGTTCCTCTGAGTGAAGACAAGAACTCTCTACAGCTCATGATAAATAAACTGGAGGATTACTGTCGAATTTGGAACCTGACAATCAATCTGAATAAATCCAAGATAATGATATTTCGGAATGGTGGGAGGCCAGCCAGGAACGAGGAGTGGAGGCTTGGTGACCAAGAGATAGAAGTTGTGAACGAATATAAATATCTTGGAGTTATCCTCACGCCTAGGTTGTCAATGACTAAGCATTTCGATGAAAAGGTTCGGGTCGCCAAATATGCCCTGCATTCTGTGTGGAACCGATTTATTAGGAAGCATGAAGTCCCAATCTCCGCAAAGTTCCAAGTATTCGATGCAGTGACGCGAGCCTCTCTTTGTTATGGCGCTCAAGTTTGGGGATGGAAGGAGTTTGGAGCTGTTGAGGCTGTCCAAAGATCTTTCGTAAAGCGGCTCTTCGGGTTGCCAACATACACCCCGAACTATGCCATATACCTGGAAACTGGTAGGCAATCTATTTTCCTGCACACCCTGAAGACTCATCTCGAATACATCCAACGACTGCTGACACTACCGAGACATAGGCTGCCTGGTAGATTGTTAGACGAGATCTTAGGGAAAAAAGGCTGGTTGTTCAGGGAATGGGAGAAGCTATTCGCCAGAGCTGGGGAGAGCATGGACAGCTGGACGAGCGGTGACCCTGCATTAATGAAAGAAGTAAGTTCCAGGATACTGCTGTCACTCGCTAATCTCGAGCAGAGACGATGGGATGAACTGTCTCAGGCGTCACAATATCACCTCCTTTACAATAAGCTGAATCACACCGATGTAGCCGTTTCCTACATGTCAGATGACAGGTCCCTCTACGCAATCCGCTTGATCATGAAAGCTAGAACAGAGATGCTGCATCTGAACAGTAGGCCATGGCGTACAGACGGACGTGCACACTGCTCCATGTGCAATCTTCAAGAAGAAGAAGACACTCTCCACTTCATTGCTAGATGTCCTGTAATGAAGGAGTTCAGAAAATTGCACTACAACAAGGATCTCCTCTCGTCGGAAGATGTTAAGTCAATCCTAGACGGAAGGAACTGGGACACACTTTATAAATATTTAAATAATGCGGTCAAATACAGGCAATTTCTTATTAGTCAGTTTAATTATTAATTTAAAGTTTTATAATTTTGTTTCCACAAAAGTAGTGCTCTGTTCGCTATTTAATCATTATTTATAAGTTTGTTTTGTTTATTGTTGTTTTTTTATTGTTATTTTCATTTTCTCTGTTTGAATATCTTTTTTCTTTTTGTAAGTTTTCGGTAAAAAGGAGTATATACGTTTTTATTTTAGTTATTTTAATTTTTAATTAATTAATGCTTACATGCACTCAGGCTGATGGACACTGTCCAAGCCAATGTAAATTGTTCAGTTATTACTTTGTTATATATTTCTGTAAAGGTATGAAATAAAATTTACTTTCATTCATTCATTCATTCATTCTCTCTCCCTGTCTCAATCTCTCTCTCTTCTACACCCTCTCTACGTCACACTCTCTCTCTCTTCCACACCCTCACTACCTCTTTTTCTTCCACTCTCTCCCTCATTGTGTCTCTCCCTCCCTCTCTCTCTCTCTCTCTCCCTCCTCTCTCTCTCTCTCCCTCACTCCCTCTCCCTCCCTCTCCCCCTCTCGCTCTCTTGTGTCTCTCTCCCTCTGCCTCTCATCTACTCCTGCTCTCTGTCCCTTTCTCTCTCCCTCTCCCTGTTTACCTTCTTCCCCCGACTCCTGCCCTCCTCTCCCCTTGTCCAGAGTCTCCCATTATCCCTCTTGAAGTATGATATCTCTATTAGGAAGCCGTCAGTCCTTCATCCCCATGTCCCGAGGCTACGGCTCTAAATGGCTTGGTTTCCAACCTAGTGCTCCTGAGTACAACAATCAATAGTTAGGACAGTACATCATCATCAGATTCAATCTTATTATTATAACGGATTTTGATGAATAAATTGGTGATGAATGAACTGGATAAATAAAACATCTCCAAGAGAGTCAAATAATGCTCAGAACTACCAAATTCCCAGCAACTTTACCGTAGTTCGCTCAATGCAATAAACTCAGGTTTACGTTATCACAATCAGTTCACTTCAGACGTAAACTCTTTAGAAAAGAGGAAAATGACTCAACTAAAACAGAACAAACTATGACACAAACCGGTCTACACTTGGCCCACCCAGCATTTAATGAGTACTTGCAAATGTCAGTTCTATGCCACGGGGTTCAGAATCACAGACTGTACAGAATCTGTAACTCCCGGTCAGCCAAATATTTTCTAAGTAGTAGCCAGTTCTTTGGGGGATTGTGTTCATTAATACGGTTACCTTTTCCTACTTAATTTTATATTTATTTGTATTCTTTATTTATTTATTTCATTTTTTGTGAAGTTATTTCCACTTCTTCAGGGGGACTTCCACAAAAACTCTTCTTTTGTATATCCAAATATTTGAATGCAGAAAAATATCTTTATTTCTGAATATTAGTGTACTTCATCTTTGAATGGTTGATTTAACTTTGAAAATTCACTCCATTTTGGTAACCTGACCCAAAAAACTTTAAACGTTGTCCAGGAGGAATGCGCTCTCTAGGATCTAGCCAATAGCTAGAGACAACCCCACGCTGAAAGGCGCAGAAAGAAAAGAAGACCCAAAAACCTGAATTCAAAAATTCATAAATTTGATTTTAATAAAATATGGAGAATACTTGGAGTTCCCAACGGCCGTTGAATGCACCGGTTCCCGTAGATCACCGAAGTTAAGCAACGTCGGGCGTGGTCAGAACCTGAATGGGTGACCGACCACGTGCTGTTGGCATTATAAAAGGGTGGCAACCTGTAGATAGCCCGGCGCTAATGTCCAAGTTGTAGATGTGCCGTAAAAAAATAAAAAATAAAAATAAAAATAAAATACTTGGAGTTATCGTAGTGGAACGGTAAAAATTAACTGTTACAATAAGATTTATTTTTTCGACACTGATATACTTCCAGAAGATTGGTTGGCCTCTCAACTCCTCCTTCATACCTCCAACATTCAACCTAATCTAAGGTTTCTAGGCTTATTAGGTGGCATTTCTTAAATTAATCACTTATTTTCACTTCACTACGAGGTCATTACTGACGAGCTGTGACTAAATCGGATCAGGTCGGGGCCAATGTAGGTACTCACGTCGCCCGTTGTCAGTCAAACGAAATCGGATTGGATCGATCCAATGTAGGGGCGCCTAAGAAATGTAAAACACCAGGGAATGGTTATTCTTCTGAATAATTGAGATATAATGATTGTATCCAATCCAAAGCCTTGCGAAGACTACCGACGGAAGATAGCCAGCGGCTACTCCAATTACCAAAGCTAGTCTAATCTTAAGCAAACTCATTCGAGCTTTGATTCCATCAAAATTAATTCAACAACATAAATGCTAACAGGTAAATTACCTCATCCTCTAGCTACAGCTCCCTGGACGGATTTACAACCAGGACGGGGAGGAAGGGGAAAATAAAGGATACCAAAGAAATGGTTATGAATAAATTAGGACGGGTTCTGAGGTTTGTTTTTTTCTCAGGGCTGCTGGATCGTTCCAGGAGTTACTATTCGGTATTGAATAGTCAATATAGGGTCGAGAAGTGTTGGAAGGAACGCTTCCATGATTTAGGGTGTGGTTAGCATAAGTAGTAGCTACTAGGGCCACGTCAAGAACAGACAGCTGGATCAGAGACATGTGATATTACTGACTGTCAAACACCTGCTAACATAATGCCATCATGAGCAAAATATTAGAGCGGTTACTCCCTATCTCCCTAGGGAGAACCCGCTTATGAGGTTGACCTCATGACGCAATACGAAAGTGCCGACTAGAAACTTTCACGTTTCAGACCCTATAGATCACGAAAATGTAGGTGGCTAAAATTTGTATATATATATATATATATATATATATATATATATATATATATATATATATATATATATATATATGCTTGTCTGTTCGCTCTCTAGCAAGCTCAAAAATGGTCCGATTTTGACGAAATTTGGTACAAAAATCTTTCGTCTCATTTGAAAGGTTAAGTTCGTTAAGCAGCAGAATCCGCCCACTAGAAGATAAGTGTTTGGGGCGAAATTCGTGCAAAAAAAAATCGTAACGCTTACGTTTTTGAGTTTATATGCTTGCAGGTACTTTCTTTATAGGTTTCTTAACATAAGAAAACGAATGAAACCATTTTGAAGGCGATATCTTTAACCGTTTTTGAGATAAGTGGAATCAATGTTTTTGTAAGTCATTTTTTTTTTTTGTTGATACTTAGAATCGCGGGATTCAATTGAAATATTTTCTACATCTTGGAAATTAATCCCAACTAAGATGTTTAAATTTTGGTTATGTTTGGATTTAAGGAAGTATGAGAAAAAAATTATTTTATTAATACACATGAAAATTGTCGGATCTCCATATATTTTTCGTAAATATCTCGCTAACGGTTGGGAAATCGTGGTAAGTGGAAAGTGACCATTCGAATGCTTACTAAATTCTTTACAAAAAAGGTTCTGAAGCAATATTCGATGGGGCAACGTCAATGAGAGACATAAGCGCTTAAAACTTAAAGTGTTTGTTTTGTTGTTTTAAAATGGTTTTTATCTTTCTTTATCTCACTTTTTAATTGGTTGTTTCTAGTTGTAAATTGCATTTATCAGTAAAATTAGTATTGTAGTAAAATAAGCTAAGAAACGGTGAAAGGTATTGGTAATAATTTTGGAGTGGCTGTGATAATCAAGATGGCTGTGGCTATTTATGATGACGTAGTTTGTTTTGAATTCTCCAATCTATATAACCTTCCTCATAGCCTCCAACTGAAGTTACCGTTATTTCTTATTTTATAGAAAGATTTAACCCACGACAGAATGGAATTTAATTCGCCATGAAGCACATATTTACAGTTGATTATAACAGTAAAACGAATTTGCTAGTAAAGCAAGATACTTAAAATGACAACGAATTTTTGGTTGTTTAGAACAGAGCTTTTTGAGCAGTAGTCGAAGAGTAAGTACGTTTTCAGTACATAATTGTATTGACTTATACAGATTAAGAATTATCCACTTCTGTGTAAGTTGGCTACTGTCAGTTTCCTGTGATTTGTAATGCTAATCTATTCCATTACTTCGAGATGTACGTAACCGCTCTAAGATGACGCAGTTCCTGCGAGTCGGAATTTTTTTATTTGCTATTGTATAGTCAATATAGGGACGAGAAGTGTTGGAAGGAACGCTACCATGATTTAGGGTGTGGGTAGCATAAGTAGTAGCTCCTAGGGCCACGTAAAGAACAGACAGCTGGATCAGCGACATGTAATACTGAACTGATTGTCAACCACCTGCTAACATAATGCCATCATGATCAAAATATTTTATTTGCTATCGGATGGTCAATATAGGGTCGAGAAGTGTTGGAAGGAACGCTTCCATGATTTAGGGTGTGGGTAGCATAAGTAGTAGCTACTAGGGCCACTTCAACAACTGACACATTGATCAGCAACAAGTAATACACAACTAACCAAAGAATTCGACTCTCGCGAATTGCCTAGGAGTACTTATTGACAAAAGTCCGATTCGCAGGAACTGCGTCATCTTAACGCGGTTCCGTTCTTATCTTTAGTGTTTATGAAGGCATAGAATAGAAACAGTTATTACTTTGTTTAGATCAATAGCGAAACACCTATCCAAATGAAATCTCAAACTAACCAGTCTTGAAAGGTCTTGATTTACAATCTTACCTGTATGGGTCAGCTATTCCATAAGTCGGGCAGAAAGGCCTCCGCACAGAGGCATTTGGAAAGCCTTGGGATCTCTCTCTTTGAACGCTACATTTTTAATAATAAATTGATCTTCTTATTTTACTTAATCTGTTTTATTGTCAAATACATTATCCGACTATAAGCAATTTAAAAATAACAAGGAAAAAATAGACAAAAAGAACCATTCGAATAAACGAAATCAATTACTTTAAAGTTTTAAGCACTTATTTCTCCGATTGACATCGCCTAATTAAAACTTTCTTTAGAACCTTTTTTGTAGAGCATTTAGTAAGCTTTCGAATGGTAACCTTCTGCTTCCCAAGATTCGAGATACTAACGAAAGTATACAAAGTTATAAAAAAATTTCTTGTCTGTTAATAAAATATTTTATTCTAACCCTTTCTTTACTCCAAACATAACCAAAATTTCAACATATTAGTGTTGATGAAATTCGAATATGCAGAAAATGTTTCAACTGAATCCCATAATTCTAAGTACCAAAATCAAAGACAAAAAGAACAGTTCGAATAAGCGAAATCAATTACTTTAAAGGTTTAAGGACTAATTTCTCCGATTGACATCGCCTAATCAAAACTTTCATTAGAACAATTTTTGTAGAGCATTTAGTAAGCTTTCTAATGGTAATTTTACGTTTCGCAAGATTCTCAACCTTTTTCGAAATATTAAGGAAAGTATACAAAGTTACCAAAATTTTTTATATCTGTTAATAAAATATTTTATTCTAACCCTTCCTTAACTCCAAACGTAACAAAAATTCCAACATATTAGTTTTAATGAAAGTAGAACATGCAGAAAATGTTTCAACTGAATTCCATGATTCTAAGTACCCAAACCAAAAACGGTATTCAAAAACTATTTTTCCAATTTTCTCGAAAAAGGTTAAAGCTATCGCCTTGAAAATGATTTCATTCGTTTCCCTAGCCCAAGAAGCATATAAAACGAGTACTTACAAGCTTATGAACTCAAAAACGTAAGCGTTACGATTTTTTTTGCGCGAATTTCGCCCCAAACGCCATCTTCCAGTGGGCGGATTCTGCTGGTTAACAAACTTGACCTTTCAAATTGGAAGACGGATTTTTGTACCAAATTTCATCATAATCGGACCATTAGGGAAGCCAGAAATGAGCGAACAGACAAATATATATATATATATATATATATATATATATATATATACACACATATATATATATACAAATTTGAACCACCTTTATTTTCGGTCTCTATGGGTTCTGAAACGCGAAATTTTCTAGTCGGCACTTCCGGATTGTTTCATTGTATCAACCTTATAAGCGGGGTTCCTCCCTATGGGGGAGGGAGGAACCGCGCTAAAATGATGCAAAATATGTGACAATGAGCTAACCGCGAAACATTTGTTAAAATAATATCACCAACGTCAAAATATAGTCTTACAATTGGTCAGACACGAATAACCCATGAGCACTTAATGGCTAAAACTGAAAAACGTTGATGTAAAACGTAACATTGAACCATCTGGGAAACACATAGCAACAAAAGTTCACAGACGTCATATTCTTAGAATTTTTCGCACATAAATAAACCGCGGATACATAATGAATAAAACAAAAAGACACACGGATAAAACACATGTACCAGTGGTCTAACCGTGGAACACATATTAAATTATTGCTCACAAACATCAAAGCTTAGACTTACCACATATACAAAACTACTTACAGACTGATCATTGTTTTGCTACAACCCTTTCACGTCCTTAAAATATAACAATGTACTAGATAATTTAACTCTTCCTCATAATTTGTTTTCTCAAATAACTTAGTTTTTGATAACACAGCCACACACAAAAAAATAGTTCAGACCCAAGAGAGCAGACCATGCTTACGATGAGTTTTTGGGGTTGCTGAATCCGAATCTGGGGTCAGAAAAACCCCATCACTTTTTGTTTCAGCCTAACCCCCCCAAAACTCATAATTTAGGATATTTTACGCTATAGAATTTTAGCGCGGTTACTCCCTACCTCCATAGGGAGAACCCGCTTATGAGGTTGACCTCATGACGCAATCCAGAAGCCGAATAGAAACTTTCTCGTTTCAGACCCTATAGATCACGAAAATATAGGAGGTTCAAATTTGTGTATATATATATATATATATATATATATATATATATATATATATATGCTTGTCTGTTCGCGCTCTAGCAAGCTCAAATATGGTCAAATTTTGATGAAATTTGGTACAAAAATCTGTCTTCTGATTTAAAAGGTCAAGTTCGTTAACCAGCGGAATCCGCCCTCTAGAAAATAGTATTTGGGGCAAAATTCGCGAAAAAAAAATCGTAATGCTTACGTTTTTGAGTTCATATGCTTGCAGGTACTTGTTTTATAGGTTTCTTAAGGTACGAAAACGAATGAAACCATTTATAAGGCGATATCTTTAACCGTTTCTGAGAAAAGTGGAATCAATGTTTTTGTAAGTCATTATTTTTTTGTGGATACTTAGAATCGCGGGATTCAATTGAAATATTTTCTACATCTTGGAAATTAATCCAAACTAAGATGTTTAAATTTTGGTTATATTTGGAGTTAAGGAAGTATGCGAAAACAATTATTTTATTTATAGACATGAAAAGTTTTCGGATTTTCATACATTATTCGTAAATATCTCGATAACGGTTGGAAAATCTTGGTAAGTGGAAGGCGACCATTCGAATGCTTACTAAATTCTCTACAAAAAAGGTTCTAAAGCAATATTCGATAGGGCAACGTCAATCAGAGATATAAGCGCTGATGATTTCTGATGCTAATCTATTTAATTTCTTCGAGATGTACGTAACCGCGCTAAGATGACGCAGTTCCTGCGAGTCGGACTTTTTTATACAAGCCGTTAAACAAAATAAACGACTATTTCCTGTGTACTACCTTTCAGAGCTCAAAAATTCAAATTTTTTAAGACCTCAAGTCGATTGGTCCATTTGGAGGTAAGTTACTGTCGTTTAAATATATGACATTCCTTAAAATTATGCGTTTTGCTTATATTTTAGTATTGACTTTGTTTTCTGACACAAACGATCTTTGAGTTCTTATACAAAAATTGACCCAAGGACTTCGGAGATGATTTTTGGACTGAAGGAATCGTTAAAATCCCGAAATACAACCCTTAAAAAATCACCCAATGTTTGATTCGAGCAATGTATCAATTGAAGTCAATTAAATAAAAGTCCTAAAATAAATTAATTAGGCTTTCATTATCGAACTATTACTTCAAATTTGGCTCCATTTTAATTAAAGTGTCCTCTTTCTACTGGAAATATATTGGACCCTCCAAGCGGTAATAGTTTTCGAAATATTTCGAGATATCCGAGTCTCAAAGATCCACATTTTTTTTTTTTTCATAGAAATAAATATTACTGAGTTTGACACTGAAATATCTACACAAAGTGAACTAAAGTCTCACACAGTTATTATGTACTAACTTACGACTTGTTGGTTTTAACAGTGACTTATACTTTTTATTGTCGCAGTTTCGTCGCCTTTGTTGCGATAAACTATTAATAAAATAAAATAATTCAGTTGTTAAACAATTTCCAATTATTTATTTTAGATTTAGTTCAACTAATATCCATTAGTTAATTTAATTTTAGTAATTTTTAGTTTAGATTTAGTTTATTCTAATAAGTGTATGTGGTTTTAATTTTAGTTTTTACTTTTGAAGAAGACTAAGGTCATTATTCCTCATTATTTACTGCTTATATATTAATGTGATCTTGTTATGATGTGCTTTCTGTACCCGGTTATCAATTTGTAGCATTTATTGATCATATCAGAAGATTGGAGTTGATTTATCTCCAAATAGAAAACGATAAACAGTGTTTTAGAAGTGGAAAAAGGTATAAAATATTGATTACAGAGCATAGAAAGGAATCCCGGAGTGAATAATGTATCAAGAAGGCTTTGAGGAACAGTCCAAAGAGATAAGAAGTGTTGACTCAGTCCAAAGAGGTCGGAGAGAATTTCGAAATCAGCCCCTGGCAAGGAGGCGTCACTTATGAAGCGTTATTAATGTAAAATCCCTTATAAAAGGTGTATATTTACTCCGGAGGAAAGAAGGGGAGGCGCTAATAAATATCATTACACACTAAGTATTAATACAAAGAGGTTTGAAAAGGGGAGAGGATAGATAATGGAAGGTTCTGAACTAAACAGAGTGTGTTAATGCATTCCTCTTTGCCGGAGGCCTCAGAACGAACAGGAACACCTATTAGGCCTAATAATACCTTAGCGAACCTCTTTGGGTTCGTGTATTATACCTATGTGTGGAGTCTGTGGCGATCCGAAAACACCAGGTGATACGGGTTAAAGTATGCAAAATGTCATCCAGGTACAGACCAACCTATGTATCTAGGAAGACATGCAATACCTTAGCGAACCTCTTTGGGTTCGTGTATTGTACCTACGTGTGGAGTCTGTGGCGATCCGTAAACACCAGGTGATACAGGTTACAGTATGCAAAATGTCATCCAGGTACAGATCAACCTGTGTATCTAGGAAGGCATGCAATACCTTAGCGAACCTCTTTGGGTTCGTGTATTGTACCTATGTGTGGAGTCTGTGGCGATCCGTAAACACCAGGTGATACAGGTTACAGTATGCAAAATGTCATCCAGGTACAGACCAACCTGTGTATCTAGGAAGCCATGCAATAGCTTGGACACGTCCTAGAATTTCCAAGACACCCCCTTGGTATCGTCTATTCTACCTATTTGTGTCGTCTGAGGCTATGCGTATACACCAGTATAGAAATACAGGCTACTGCATAAAAAATTTCATCCAGCTGCAGACCAATATCCTCAACAAGAAGAAAATCATTTAATTTTTCGACTGGATCCGATCGGATTTTTGTTTTTGTTTGTATAAATCTGACGATACAAAAGTGGATACTTATAACCCAAATAGCATATGAATCTAGGTAAAACAGTACTATTTCCGGATCTTAATTAATAATAGTCACTAAGCCAAATTGATTTTAGTTTTCACGACAATTCTATAAAGGAAGTGTAATTATATTGTTTTGCTCCATAAGGAGTAGTGAAAACTCAACTCTATAAGTAGGGCCCTATTGGAACCCTCAGCTCTGGGAGCAGGGACTTTCCTGAAACCCGAACTCACGAATTAGGAGATTACCTGAGACCCCAAATCTAGAATTAGGGGATTGCCTGGATACCACAATCTAGAATTAGGGCTACATGAAACCCTTATTCTAGAAGTAGAAGCTTACTTGAAACCCCAAATCTCTAATTAGGAGGGGCTTGTCTCAAACACCAAATCTAGAATAAAAGGCTTACCGAAAACCCCAATCCTAGAATTAGGGGCTTGCCTGGAACCCACAATCTAGAATTAGGGCTTACATGAAACCCTAACTCTTTGAGTAGAAGTTTACTTGAAACCTCAAATCTAGAATTAGGAGCTTATCTAAAACCCCAAATCTAGAATTAAGGGCTTACCGAAAACCCCAAATCTAGAATTAGAGTCTGGCCTAAAACCCCAAGAAAATTATTCAAGTTTCTTTATATCCTTAATTTTGGTTTTACTGAAAGGCAATTAATGAAAAAAGCGGCTAAATGACCTAAAGTAGAAGTAAGTATTCATTTATTGTTTATTATTATTATTTAAAAAAATTAAGTTATCTGTATATAAACAAATTGGAGAAAGGAAGCAAAATTGATATTGTTTTATTGGGGTCTTTGTCTTGATATGGAATGTGGAGTGCAGCTCTTCCGGCGCGGACTTTGCATTTAGGAACTACAAAAAGTTCTTATTTAGGATAATTATGTGATTGATAGTCACATAGATAATTCATAGATATAAAAGGAATTATAGACAATTGCAATAATAAAGAATTGAGAATAATATAACAAGATGCATCGTCTTAAGAGTAGATATATAACATTATAACCTACTGACAGGTTAAAGATAAATTGTAAAATATGGTACAATATACTATCGAGTGCTCAATGGGTCCTGTTTAGTTAATCATGGACTGACCTGTACTCTTCGCGCATGCGTGAGGAAAGTAGGCGCAGGCGCGTTAGTGGTAACGTGATGGTACCGAAGCCAATTAGGCTAACCGTGCTCGGCTGGAGAAGGAGGGAGTGTGAGAGGGAGAGAGAGGGTGAGGGGGGGGGAGAGAGAGAGATTGGTGAGTGTGAGTGAAACAGAGAGGGAGTGAGACGTCCTCATGTTTACAGAACTCACTCCTCGTTAGGCGCACTCTAAATCACTCCACCTCTCTCTCATTCTTTCTCTCTCTCTCTCTCTCTCTCTCTCTCTCTCTCTCTCTCTCTCTCTCTCTCTCTCTCTCTCTCTCTCTCTCTCACACGCACACACACACACACACACACACACATACAAACACATACGAACACAATCTCACTCATCAAGCACCTCTCTTTCTCACGGTCGCCTCGCACCGTATCCCTCTCCTTATTGCACCTCACAGTTTACTCTTCCATAATTTAAGGTTACACACACCTGATGATTGGCGGAGAAAATCGTCGTTAAGTTTGCACTCGCTCAGCTGTAATGGATTCCCATTGAGGGGGCAGTTAATAATGCGCCAACAAGAGAAGTGTGTCTGTTATACATTTCTTCGGGACGGCTGAACTTAATTACTGAGGCTCTATGTTTGTTGAGCATCGGCATAGGCAGTTGATGACTTCTAAAACCTAGGCACACAGTCTATGCTAACATCATGGCACTTGCTGACTTCTAACACCTAGGCACACAGTCTATGCTAACATCATGACACTTGGTGACTGCTAACACCTAGGCACTTGGTGACTGCTAACACCCAGGCACACAGTCTATGCTAACATCATGACACTTAATGACTTCTAACACCTAGGCACACAGTCTATGCTAAAATCATGACACTTGGTGACTCCTAACACCTAGGCACACAGTCTATGCTAACATCATGACACTTGATGACTTCTAACACCTAGGCACACAGTCTATGCTAACATCATGACACTTGGTGACTGCTAACACCTAGGCACTTGGTGACTGCTAACACCCAGGCACACGGTTATCTAACATGTAAGCACAAGGTGTATTCTAACATCTATGCGCATGGTGAATGCTAAGTCCTAGGCACTTGGTGACTGCTAACATCTAGGCACTTGGTGTATGCTGACATTCCAAGGAACCTTTTTCCAAATACTTATCTTACCCTCTCAATATATGGTCTTCTCTGAAGAATAATATGATTTGTCCTAATTGGCTTTTCGCCTTCTTTTTAGTCCTAAAGCCACAATCCGTAAGCACTAGCGTCAAAAAGTGCCTGGTTCTATCACAGGTTACGGCTAGCAGGTGACCCAATATCATGGTAGTCACTAACCTGTCGTTCAGGATCAATGATATGGTACCTAAGTGTAGTTTATAAAGCCCAATTTGGAAGTTGGAGTAGGACTTGATGGGCTGTGGAATACTCCTCTCAAGCCGCATCAGAAGCTTTTATCTCGGAGATGAGCAACGCCGAAGTTCGTGCCATGGTGCTCGGCGGTGTCTCCCGAAAGGCACTGGCCAAGAAAGACATCAAGGTCAGAGCTGCGGTGAGGTCCCAAGAAAACCCTTGGGCTACTTCCATGTAGCATTTGCGGACGGAGGCTTGGGGTGCCTTGCATGAGCACCAGATGGAGACAGCTCGTCTCCAGCGTTTGGAGACGTCGGGGTTGCTTGCGGTCAGGGCTGCATACAATTCGAGCTAGAAGGTTGCGGAACGCGAGAAAGGCCCTGGTGACACAGGGCTTGAACGAGGACCGCCTTTTACTCTACGGCAAGGAAACAGTTGAGGGCTGAGAAGTTGTATTCCTCCATCGATGGTATTTCCGTACGATATTCTTCAAAATCCAAAGCCTCATTTCACTGGATCTAGGGACTTTGTGCAGTTTGTTCGCCCCGGGTGAGTGGAACCTCCTTCAGCATCAGCTTTAGGGGTATATGGAGTCCTGAGGTTGACATGGATCAGAAAGCCGTTTGACTGGTCTTTGTGCCGTTCCGATATTGATGACATTTGACATAAAACACATGGATTAAACCGAAAGGGTAAAATCCGAAATCCTACAGAATTTAAACTCTGGAACGCTGTCTAACGACGAAATTCCTATGTAGCGTTTACAGCTTTTCATTAAGACACTTGTAATCTTCACAGGCGGTCACCCATACCAAGTACCAAGTTGTTCAACTACGGTGATCGCACTTAAATCTAGGTACTCATCGTATTATAGTTCGTTTAGGTGTTGTGAAGAACAAATCCATTTCTTCCAATGTTTCCATCCTACGCAAAGTAAACGTCCTATTTGATCTACACATCTTGATTGAAGGGTACTATAATAATAAAATACCGTTCTAGTAGAGCCGCAGAAGTGATGCGGCGACCCAATGTTGTCGGTTCGAAAGCAGCAATTTATAGGCTGGGGATTGTTATCATTTGGCGGGAAGGGGGCGAAACCGCGGGAAGAACGCGTGGACTTAAGTGGCCGCCCAGGGCTCCGTCCGAGTCCTGACCTCATAGCTCACGCACTCCTTCGACGGGGCTAAAACATCTCCAGGGATTTCAATTACCCCTAGGTAATACTGTGTTTATCATATTTTATTACAAATTGCATGCAAGGAGAGTGCATATAAGTGGTATACTTGAAGACTTTCGAGATCATATCCTTGCCGATCCGTTCATTTGGTTGCAGCTGACCATCTTGAAGTGGTTTAGGGGATCAGAACAGGATCAGGATGAAAAATAGGAAAACTTTAGCCGAAACATTTGAAATATCCTGTTTAGAAACATTTCTTTATATAATGAGGTGCAGATAGATAACCGTTGAGGGGTAAGTCAAGGGATGTTTGGGATTGGAATGGACCAATGAATACGTTGGCTCAACATCTGTATTTTGAAAGTTTTGGCGTGCGCTTTGGCAACCTTCTTCATATAAAAATATATTTTTTTACAGCGTTTCTGCATATAGGCTATTAGCACCGGGCTATCAGCAGTTTGCCACCCACACTAAACATCAACCGGCCCTGAAATGAAAACTCTCACCTTGCTGAGGCGGGACTCGAACCAACATTAACCGCAAGAGAATCCAAGGCCACATGACCACGGAAAACAGTATAATTAAACTACAAAACATGGATATAGGTTATAAAACATTTTTTCATCTGATCATTAATTAACTTCGTTTTGATTTAACAAATTAAGGTGTAATACTATTTTGAAATTTTGCATTTTACCATTTTCTGTAGGCTTAAATGCTTACTTAACTGATCAAAACTGTGAATGTTTTTGCACCGGAACAGTTTTTAGTGTGCCAAAGTATCTATTTTCCAACTAACTTCTCGATACATTTCTAAATTAAAACAAGAAATTACGAGAAAAAAAATAACTTTTCGGTAAACTTTAAAGTCGATTTTCTCTACAAATCACGGGTATTTGATTATTCATTTTTGAAGATCTCATATACAGGGTGTCCCTTAGATGTCTAGTCATGTTGTGAGGGGTGATGGAGGACCTTTAGGGGAACAAAAAATGTTCTATGACGATTTTCCGAATTCTCACGCATAAGGGAGAAAACGTCGTTTTATTGTTTTATCGAGACAAACGTAATTTTTAGAAGAATAATCGTTGTAGCTCCGTCCCAGGTGGTACTACTAGAAAGGAAGTGAAACTAATCGAAAGCTGAGTAAATTTACTATAAGACTAGTTGGAAGTAAACGTAAAAATGAATGAATGTAAGTATGTATATCTTACCAAAAGAAAGCTATTCTAAATTTCCTGACATTTTCTTGATAATTCTTACCAGTGTTACTCCTCAATGGTCAGGATCTGAGATTTTCGGGTTTCAGAAAAGCTTCCTCATTTAACCAGCTTTCCATTCATGTATCACAACCCTGTGTTATTGACGTATGTGAACGATTTAAGAACAAAAGTTAAACAAAAAACATGGATCTGTGAAAAGAAAATTTAATTTTTTCCTTCACTTTATTCAAAAAGCTTAAAAGAAATATTTGTTTTTATAAATATATACTTAAATATTAAGTAAATATTTACTTAAAACAATAATAATTACTTCCACAAAAATAAAAAAAAAATCCTAAACCTGTAAATAAATAAAATACACATTTATTTTGAATTTATTACGTAGAAGGTAGAAAAATAATGTCTCTCCACTGTTTTTCAAAGTATTTATTAGCAAAAGCTTTATTTTTGTGGAAGTAATTTTTTTTATTGTTTTAAGTAAATATTTACTTAATATTTAAGTAAATATTTATAAAAACAAATATTTCTTTTAAGCTTTTTGAATAAACTGAAGGAAAAAATTAAATTTTCTTTTCACAGATCCATGTTTTTTTTTAGACTTTTGTTCCTAAATCGTTCACATACTTCGAGAACACATTGTGATAGATGAATAGAAAGCTGGTTAAATGAGCAAGTTTTTCTGAAACCCGGAAATCTCAGATCCTGCCCATTGAGGCGTAACGCTGATAAGAATTATCAATATAATATCAGGAAATTTAGAATAGCTTTCTTTTGGTAAGATATACAGACTTACATTCATTAATTTTTCCGTTTACTTCCAACTAGTCTTATAGTATATATACTCAGCTTTCGATTGGTTTCACTTTATTTCTAGTAGAACCACCTGGGCCGGAGCTAAAACGACTATTCTTCTAAAAACCTCGTTTGTCTCGATAAAACAATAAAACGACGTTTTCTCCCTTGTGGGCGAGAATTCGGAAAATCGTCATAGAACATTTGTTGTTCCCCTAAGGGTCCTCTATCTTCTCCCACAATATGAATAGACATTTACGGGACACCCTGTATATATATATATCTATATATAAATGTGTGTGTGTATGTATTATGTAAAAAGTAGTATTAAGGAAGAATTGATGAAATTCATTTATTTGTGCAACCTCAAGAGATACATTCCTATGAAATATGGCAAAATTCTGTAAATACTGCTAAAACAGAGAGAAAAAGAGGATATAATACAGACAGATAGACAAGACAAGGATGTCTAAAAGACACCGCTGCTATCTGTAATGTATTCAGAGATAGGCTAAAAGCCAATGGATGTTTACAAGGAATAAATAGATCTGTATCGATTTTATATTTAGTATTTGCTCCAAGAACTACTGTCACGACAGAACATTACAGATAAAGCCACGGCTACTTCTTACCTTAGCTAGTAGTTATCTCTATAAACCTGCACATTGCGCGTAAACCTCTCTTAGATAGGGGCGTATTCATTATGGCATATATAATAAAATTCATTACTTTTATATTAGTAACATTTTATAATTAATCTATATATATATATATATATATATATATATATATATATATATATATAAACATCACGTGTCAGTCTGTTTATCTGTTCGTCTGTTTGTTCCTTATACAAATCCACACCGTTTGACCGATTTAGACCAAATTTGGTAGGGAAGTCTTGTAGGGTAGGTCAAAAACGTGTACCAGCTGTCTGCCCGTATGTTTGTTCCTTATACCAATATCATTAGGAAGCTGCAGTTAACATTTGAAGTTGTTCGGGCAAAACTTGAAGACACCAGACCATCGCCCGATTTGAAAAACATAGTTTGAGCACATGACTTAATTTTAATGTTCTGAAATGTTTAATGTTCGGAAATGTTCATTTTTCCTATTTAATTTTTTTTCATACTTTCTTGTACAAAAGATGAAAAAATTGGTTTTAATTTTGAAATATATTGAAGGACCAAAAAAAAACTAAATAATTAAAAAGGGACCAATCGAAGCTCGCTCATAAAATTATTTTCAAATCAGCACCGCGTTTACTCGGCATCAAGACTTCACTGGGAAAATCCTAATTATTTCTCTACATAAACACTCTTGGATATTTTTTGATTAGTCGTGGAAGGATTTTAGCCCATAAAAAAAAAATGTAAAAAAAAAAGGTTGCACCGTAGTATTGCCCCTGAAGATGACTCTTGGTGTTTGAAACGGCGCAAACAGATATATATATATATATATAGTTCTAGGTAGTTGGTAACAGCTCTTGGTGTTTGAAACGGCGCAAACAGAGATATATATATATATATATATAGTTC
>OX328129.1:4018889-4038889 GCA_946811695.1 Gonocerus acuteangulatus | reverse complement strand
TACTCATTACAAAATTAAAAGAGAACTATTCATGTTTTTATTTTATTTATGTAGGATATTTTAAGCAAATTGTTCTGGAAAGCAGTCTACCATACACTACCCAAATTCTGAGGAAAGTGCTTAGTTATGCAGCTCCTGCGTGACGGACTTTTTTTCTTTTTTTGAGGGAGATTACAGATGAAAAACTATCTAAAAAAATCGAGGCGCTAATAACCTAGACGTTAAACGCCTTTAAAAAAAAAAAAAAAAAAAAAATCACCTTCAATAACTTTTGTAATATCATCTTAATACGAATAAATTCATAATTTATTTGCAAATTTTATTGTGAATAAATTTGTATTCAAAATTATAATGTGAATAAACTTGTATTCGTATATTTTAATGTGATTTTTTTTAAGCACTTGATTTTTTGTAATTCTTCACATTTTTTGTGATTATTTACAATTTTTTCTACGAATTTATTTGTATTCGCAGGAAAATTTCCGAATACAATTTTATTTGTATTGTTATATTTAATTTATTTATATTCGTATTCACAAATATATGAAGTACGAATAAATTCGTATTTTTATTTATAAATAAAATTTTGCCCAACTCTGGTCGCAAATATAAGTTAATGTTTTAAAAAAATTTTGGGAAGCAACTCCTGCTAAATTATTTCGCCGAAGGACTGGTTTGTATTCCAGAAGTGAGACCCGAAGCCGGGCGCATACTGCACGAGACTTCTACGGCCAAAAACCGGCTGCAAAATCGATACTACAAATACTTGGCAGGAATCGAAGCTCATTATCGATTCTATTCGGCGTGTATTAGTCACAGAGAATGTTGGCCTACATTCACCAACGAGTCAAGACTAAAATACATCAAAATCACTAATTTTGAATACATATATATATATATATATATATATATATATATATATATATATATATATATATATACATATATATATATATACATATATATATATATAATATATATATATATATATATATATATATATATGTATATAAAGGTACTCCTTTAGCACGGAGTGCATTTTTTTTATAATGTATATATAAAAAAATAATTGAAAATCATACAGGTGAGTTGTTGATATATTAGTATACTCTAATTTTTATGTTTATTATTTGTTCATATATTAACTTAATATCCTAACCAGTATAATTAATTCCATTTCTTTGACAATTGGATTGAAAATGGCTTATAGCCAAAACGTTTCCACGACAAAAGTGTAATTAAAATACAAAACTATTGAAGACTTAATAAGCTGTGACCAACTACCTAGAACTATATATATATATATATATATATATATATATATATATATATATATATATATATTGTATGTGAATCTCTTCCCGAACTATTTCATGAATGAATTCTAATTATAAACCTGCTCCTCCTCCTACCCGGCAGAAATATCCCCTAATCCTTGGAAAAACATGAATGCCTTCCATGAGAAATTAAGAATAGTTATCCTGTATTGTTATTGTATATCTTTATTAATAGTCCTGAACTAAGAGATAACAACAGCCACTATCTCTTATCAGCAAACCATGTGCAAGAATGACTTCCTTCGGCTGATAATGGATCCTGGATCCGTGATATCAGCAGGGAAGCTCTGATTACATCTTAATGTGTCATTAAATAGACACACATATTCAATATAGTGTTGTCTCTGTTTTGTGTATTTGAGGGCACTGGACTAATATGCTGGAGGACCTGAGTTCAAATCCCTAGGAAGAACTAAAATTTTTCTTTTCTAGTTTCTTCGTTCATGGGTTGGATTCGGCCTCCCAGATACCTCTATAGTGTCTATCCCTCAGGGCCCGCGTGGCCACATTCTGATGGATGGAGCAATTGAGGTTGCACTCATGATAGAAATTTCGAAAACTATCTTAAAATTGAACCCACCTAGTAGATATCGAAAATAATTTCCCTTTAAAATGTATCTATACACACATATCTTTACAAGGTAGGGATTGTCGGGGTTCGGTCACTGCTACTTAATAAAACTACATTTTATCATAAAAATGGTTTTATTGTGCCGACGTTTCGGCTTGAACTTCAAACCTTCATCAGGGCGATGGGAAGACAGAGAACCATTCCTCACAAATGCGGGATCATTTCTCGATGAAATGATCCCGCATTTGTGAGGAATGGTTCTCTGTCTTCCCATCGCCCTGATGAAGGCTTGAAGTTCAAGCCAAAAAGTCGGCACAATAAAACCATTTTTATGATAAAATGTAGTTTTATTAAGTAGCAGTGACCGAACCCCGACAATCCCTACCTTGCATCATCTACGGTCAACCATCTCCTCTCAATGACACATATCTTTAGTGTAGTGGGATCGGAAACTCTTGTCTACTTATTCTAACCACATCTATTTCTGAAGCAGTTCTAAAAAATGAAAACAAAGATTTTAAAACGAAGTTCGACTCGCAGGAACTGCGTCATCTTAGCGCGGTTCCGTTCTTATTCCTAGTGTCATTCGAAAATATTTAAGTAGAAACAGTTATTATTTTGGTTCGACCTTTCATGAAATGCTTTTATGGCCCCAGATACGTTATAAAGGGCCTTACTATTAGCTGGAAATACACCCTACTGCAGGGTCGGCCAGCCCCCACCATCCACGATAATACGAACGAGAAATACTTATTTCACAGTTCAATGCATTGAAAAATAACAAAACGTTTCTCATTTTCTTGGCTTCTTCTACTATGATACTTATTCTACAAACAAATGCAATTTAAAATAAACAACAACCAATTAAAAAGTGAACTAAACAACTACAAAAACCCGTTTAAAAGAACAAAACAAACACATTTGAAGTTTTAAGCGGTTATTTATCCGATTGACATAGCCTAATCGAAAATACCTTGAGAGCCATTTTTGTAGAAACTTTAGTAACCTTTCGAATGATTACTTTCCACCCACCATAATTCCTAACCGTTTGCGAGACATTAACGAAAATATACCAAGTTACCAAAACTTTTCATGTCTATTAGTAAAATATTTTATTCTAACCCTTCCATAACTCCAAACGTAACCAAAATTTAAACATCTTTGTTGATATGAATTTAAAGCAAGCATTAAAAGAAAAACATATTTTAGATGCATAAGAAACTAAAAAGATTAATCCAAATTAAAAATCATTTGAATTCAATGTTTCAAACTAAGTTGGTCCCAACAATTCTAAATCCATATAGGATTAAGCCAAATAGAAGACTTACAATTTTACAAATTCTGCTATTTCTTTGTATCATATTGGATCAGTTTTCCAATCTTCCTTTCTGCCCTCCTGTCACCGGGACACATACTGCAGAGGTACCTGTTTTTTTAGCACACTAGGGAGATAGTATGGTCAGTATCATGGTTCGGCCGCCTGATTTACTGCTTTGCAGGCTTAAATTGACTAACCATCGAAAGCCGAGACGATCCTTCAAGATGAAATCTTTAGTGCAATCCCGAGTTTTGAACACAAGTCCGGCGGAAAATTAGTCGACTGCTAAACCACATAAATAATCTCGTCGCTAAGAAAGTATGTAGTATAATTAATTTTTTGTTTTAATAAATTTTGAAAAATCTATGAACAATGTCTGAACTATTAGGCAGAATCTATTGCCTAATAGATTCATAGTGCATTAATAACAACACGAGTGCAAATAACATAAAGGCAATATACACATATAAAACTATACAATACTATATCGTCCGAATAACAATGTTTCTACTCAAACAATGAAAACTATTCGAAGCTTTGCAGATGTGCCAAATCAAACAACATGTTACATCACAACAATAAAAGGCTAATTAAAAATTAAATAGATAAAAACACAAATAAAACATCAACAATTGTTTAAATAATAAATAAACCTAATATGAAAGCTGGGACGTGCGCCCTGATTGGAAGTTTGCTTATAACGCTGTCATAGACAGAATACACAAACTGTTGTTTTTTTTTTATCTAAACGCCAAAGCTATTCCGATAAAACAGACCATTTATATCGTCTAAAAAATTTGTAAAAGATTAACAAAAATGTTCAATTCACGAAAAGTTAATTGTTTATTTATACGATAACGTCTACATACACATTACAAAGATTTTTGGAAAGAATTTCTACACGTTACCACACTTTCTTACTCGGAATAAGGCTGACGCTGATAGGGAGGTTACTCGCTTAAGAGGTTGACGTCATTACACAATCCGGAAGTGCCAACAAGAATATTTCATATTTCAGATCTTATAGATCAATATTATAACGGTGGTTCTATATATATATATATATATATATATATATATATATATATATATATATATATATTAATTTTTGTGAAAGATGACCCGATATATATATTTTCCACTTTTTCTTGTTTGTTTTTCTGGCAGGGGGTCGATAAAGCAGTACACTCTTTGTTCACATTAACTGCTTTATTTGTTATGTTTCGCCCGACATGTTTCGTGCCTTTTCGCACCTCTTCAGGGGCTTTTCTATGTAACAATATTTTTTTGTAAATCCTAAACATTAAATTGTTTACACTAATATACATATCATGTCCCTAAATAATTTACATTTCAACATAAAATATTTAAACTTAATCTTAATCCTACCTTATCAAGAAGTCCTCTCGTCATGTTGTCTAGCTAACAAATGACTTTTCAGTACTACGCCTGACTCAAGCTAGACAACATGACGAGAGGACTTCTTGATAAGGTAGGATTAAGATTAAGTTTAAATATTTTATGTTGAAATGTAAATTATTTAGGGACATGATATGTATATTAGTGTAAACAATTTAATGTTTAGGATTTACAAAAAAATATTGTTACATAGAAAAGCCCCTGAAGAGGTGCGAAAAGGCACGAAACATGTCGGGCGAAACATAACAAATAAAGCAGTTAATGTGAACAAAGAGTGTACTGCTTTATCGACCCCCTGCCAGAAAAACAAACAAGAAAAAGTGGAATATATATATATAGTATTGTTTTTGTAGCCAATAGGTCCTAAATACGCTCCTTTCACTTCATGTTTTTTATTATTTTCACCATAAAAGGTTTCGAGCTATTCTGCTCCTCCTCAAGGGTATTTCCTACAATTATTTGTAGGAAATACTCTTGATTGAACAAGTACATATTTACATCATTATGTGTATACTTACTTCGATGGTCTTATCCCATCACGTACATATATATTAATAAACTTATTTTAATATTCCATAGCAATATTCGTCTTAGGGTTATGAAACACTACTATCCTAACCTTCCTCCTTGTAAACCTTTCTACAGTCCTCGTTATTTCTGTTCTGCACTACTAGATTCTGGAACATTTTATTTAAGTATTTCATGTCCTTTTATATATATCTGTCTGTTCGCACTCCTCTGGGCTCAAAAATGGTCCGTTTTTTATGAAATATGGTACAAAAATTTGTCACCTAATTTGAAACGTCAAGTTTGTTAAACAGCAGAATGCGACTACCGGTAGACGGCACAAAAAAAAAATCGGAACACTTACGTTTTCGACTTAATATGCTTGCAGGTAATTGTTTCATAGGTTCCTTAAGATAGGAAAACGAATAAAACCACTTTTAAAACCGACATCTTAGAAACATTGAAAACCTACCTTTCTAAACTAATTTTCAGTTTGGATATTCAGAAACGATTGACTCAGTTGAAACTTGTTCCAGACGTTTGACATTCATCTAATCTAAGATAGACAAATTGTCGTTCCGTTTGGAGTTCAGGAAGTACTAGAAATAAAATATTTCATTAACAGGCATAAAAAGTTTTCGTATATTTTCTAAAATATCTGGAAAACGGTTAAGAAATCGTGGTAAGTGGAAAGTAACCATTCGAAGGCTTACTAAATTCCCTACAAAACAGGTTCACATGTAAGTTTCGATGGAGCGAAGTCAATCCGAGAAATGAGCGCTTAAATCTTTAAAATTGTTAGTTTTCTTATTTTCAACGGGTTTTTGTCTCTGTTTACCTAACGTTTTAATTTATTATTAATTTTTTAATTGCATTTAATAGTAAAATGAATATTTTAATAAAATAACGTAAGAAAATGAGAAATTATTCCGCTTAGAATACTACCAGTTCCCTGTTGTGGTGCCTTAAATCTTCCTTCCCTTTGACATATCATTTTATATTTTTCACAAAAGATCAAAACCTTCAAAAAACAGGTTTTATTCCTTTACTAATGGCACTAGAGATGTGAACGGAACAGCGCACAGATGACGCAGTTCCTGCGTTTTGGATTTTTTTTTAAGGCAATGTAATCGAAGAAAAGCTTGCTGAGAAGTCTAGGTCTGGTTCGTCGCGCTATCTATGCAGCCATCACTCCATATTCTGAGAGATACAAAAAACTGATATTAATGGCGTGTTTCACGAGAAACAAATGTTCCCAATTAACACGTTACAATTAACAATATGCAATTACGCCCTAAGGGTTATGAAGGGTTAACAATTATATTCGGAAATGGGTGTAACATTGCTCTTCCGAGATAAGCTACGAGGTATAACGTCCGGAAGACATATATCAAAGTGAATACCTCTCTGAATAGCCAATGCACCCTGTATAACCACGATCAGCTGACTGGGTCTGTATTAATCAGCTGACTACGGCTTAATCCTCATGGACTAGCCACAGCCCTCTCGATATTATCATCAGGAATAATACACTACCTTTAGATCTAGCAGGCCATTGATCACAGGGTCTAACAACCTACCAGTTCTTACCACCACTTAGCCATGGCGGAGAGGAAAAAAATATGTTTATTCATACGGAATGTTTTCCGAGCGCCGAATTAACAGTATAAAAGGCAGGAGTGTAATAGTCTGTAATTAAATGGTATAATTGGTGTGTGGAGGTTGGCCAACCTGGAGGCATGCTCCTAATGGGGAGGTTAAACCGGAGAAAAAAAATCCCCGGATTCAGATGAAGGTTAGGAATTAGTCGGTTTAAACCTTCCTTTCTAATATTGTCGGGTTTGGCGTGTTTCTTCTCTCGCTATGGGGAGGTAACTCGCTTTTGACGTCGACAGTCCGAAACGATTCACGAAAAATAATCCTTCAACTCTCATAACCTTTAGATCAGAAAAAGAGCTCGCCGTGTATACCGAAATGTGCAAAATCTATAGCCTACAACATTCGTATGAAACGTTTTCTTAAACACTACAAGTTAAAAAGTTATCGCCTTGAAAAAGTCGTTTGAGCAGGTTTTAAAACTCCAGCGCCATCAGAAAGCATTTTCGGACCCATGTTGATAGAAACTTTTTCGAGCAGAATCGAATTTCCTATAAGCACCTTGAAGCATAAACACTACTTTGTGGCCATCCTGTATATAAACGAAAGATCAAGTTTTTCAAAATTCGTTTTGTATATCTGACATTCCTTCAATCTATTACATAGCTATACAATTCGTTTTGTATATCTGACATTCCTTCAATCTATGACATAGCTATACAATTCGTTTTGTATATCTGACATTCCTTCAATCTATGACATAGCTCTACAATTCGTTTTGTATATCTGACATTCCTTCAATCTATGACATAGCTCTACAATTCGTTTTGTATATCTGACATTCCTTCAATCTATGACATAGCTATACAATTCGTTTTGTATATCTGACATTCCTTCAATCTATGACATAGCTATACAATTCGTTTTGTATATCTGACATTCCTTCAATCTATGACATAGCTCTACAATTCGTTTTGTATATCTGACATTCCTTCAATCTATGACATAGCTATACAATTCGTTTTGTATATCTGAAATTCCTTCAATCTATGACATAGCTCTACAATTCGTTTTGTATATCTGACATTCCTTCAATCTATGACATAGCTATACAATTCGTTTTGTATATCTGACATTCCTTCAATCTATGACATAGCTATACAATTCGTTTTGTATATCTGACATTCCTTCAATCTATGACATAGCTATACAATTCGTTTTGTATATCTGACATTCCTTCAATCTATGACATAGCTATACAATTCGTTTTGTATATCTGACATTCCTTCAATCTATGACATAGCTATACAATGTATTTACAGATGATGTACAGGGAGTCATTTAAGAAAAAATCATTGAAACCGGTTAAGATTTGGAGGCTGTAGTCTTTTTTGAAACACGAAAGTAGTTTGGCCCAACTGTGCGGCGGCAGGAATTTTCTTATCTCACGGTTCGTTGGGAAAATTACTCGCTGCACCCTGGATGTCGGCACTAAGGCCTAGATGTCAAGGCGCCGTAAAAAACAAAAAAAAATTCGTCCAACACAAAAATAATTACTACGAAATTCTAATCATTAGGTGAGTTCTATTGCTTTAAATTTATTATTTTAATTCCTTTATAAAGTAATTGAATTTGATTTTTTCTTCAAACTTTCTTAAATCCAAAACTAGGTGGAGCAAAAATAGTTTAGGAAATGTTTATTAAGTTTTACTGAAACGTAGATCACGTTGGTAATAAACTTTTTAGGCATTTAAAGATTTTTTGGAAAGTAAATTTAATCCTCTACGACTTTTATATCAACTATATTTTTCATTACGGGCATACTTTCTACGTTATTGGCAGAAAAGGGACGAAAAACAAGGGTTTCAACGGTTTTGGGCAATTTGTTACTCATTGGTGCGCTTTAGCGAAAAAAATTACCGATATAAAATCGACATAAAATTCAATTCTCTACAATAAACCGTCATAAAAATAACCCCTTTCCATTGGAGATTCCAGAGTTAGGGTCTCTGGAGAAAGTTGAGGGGTCGTGCATTAGGTCCAATGAAAGTTAATTCGACCACGTTAAGACCCACCAACTTTCGTTTTTAAATTTCAAAAATTGTGGGAAAAAGGGGGGTGTCAATCCAGTTTTGAACACCATGCATAAGCAGTATAGGATTGTTAAACACACTGTACGCCTACATTTCACGGTAGGGTCATTCCATTTTACCTCACCCTTTCAAATATTAATGAAATTTGGTATACAGAAAGAAGGGGTTGGGACAAAAACAGATACAAAATTTCAAATTTTTATCTAAAACGATTTCCAAAATGGGGCCATGTAAAGTTTTCAAAAAGTTGTAAAAATCTCATTGTAGCAAAATATATTATGGGGAAGGTGTCACTTTTTATATCTTTATATGCCCTTTCAAATGACATGTAACACATTTTTTTCAATATGAAATACAATATTTTGACTCAAAATATTTTTATAACACATCTTTACAAATTTACAAAAAATTAGATATAATAGGTGATATCATTACTAATTTCTAGATTTCTAGTTAGGAAATATCAGAAAGTTTAATCGGACTTCAATAAAAGTGACATATCTACTAATCGTGTTCTATAATAATTAGTTATCGATAGATTGGACTAAGTGGTATTAAAAACCCTGAGCATGACCGCTGAGTGGATGTGAAGGCGCTAATTGTCCGGGTTACCGCCTTGTAATTATTACTAAAAGGGGCTTTCAAGCAAACCACCGCTCAAGCATTATCTCCACACGTCAAGAACACAAGGAGGAGATGAAGAGAGAGAAAATAAAATAAAATGAACGTGAGATAAAAGCTTAAAAGTTCCAAAAAGAAGATTGTACATAAGGTAAAGCTTATAGATTTAGATAAAGGTAATAAAGCGGTTATTAACTAATAGACCAGAGCTATCAGGAAGTGTGGATCAGCGAGGTATAGTCTTAGAGGTGTTGGTCCTACCGCGGCTTCTATAGTATCTCTTTGGATTCATCTCCCGCTTTGGGCGGGAACTCTTATCAATCTTCTTATCTATGCCTTCATATAGATACCAGATTAAGCTGTTTTGGCTCTGTTTGAGAAGAGCACATCCAGTTACTTCGAATTATCTGTCGTGATTTTAAACAGTGATTTTGCTACTTACTGATTAGCTTACAGGTTTATTGCAGGTTATCTATTCCTTCATTAAATGTAATCTAAGCTTAGAAAACATAATATATAAACTTAGCAATCAAAATTTAATATAGTAATGGAAAGTATTTAAAATTCTGCAATCACTACTAAAACTAATGTTTTGACTACTATATTTATAAAATATGGTTTGTAACTAACCGTTAGATCACTTGTATTTGTAACTTACAAATGCAAGTGATCTACAAAAGTGTTACTTACAAAAGATCTAAAGTGTTACTACTTATCTAAAGTGTTACTTACAAATTGTAAGTAACACTTTTAGGCTTGTAAAACATAAATGAAAAAAAAAAAAACAGAATATATTTCAGCAAGCAATATTCATTTATAAAAAGGTTAATATTATAAAAATCAATGGTAATTGGGAAGTTTAGGGGCCTCCTCACCGATTTTTTTGTCCGGTGGTTCTATAACATATTTATTTCGCATTATGGGCTCGCTACGCTCGCTCAAGAATGTATCAAAACTCTAGTCAACCCAACTCGCTAGAATTAATAGAATTCTATTAATTTTTACGAGCTTGATTGACTTGAGTGTTAAAGGTAGTTTACTACCAGGAACAACCAATAGAATTGCCCGTAGGAATAGGCCAATAGAAATGCTAATGAGTAATGTGCGTGCACTGTATCACTGTTATAAGCACTACAGATACTTCACAAGTAACTGTATGTGGTCTTCGCAAACAGACCCGCTGTTTTAGAATCTGTAGCTGGCAAATTGGAGTGTTTTTAACGAAAACCTTATTTAGAACTGACACTTCTTCTTATTTTGTCATGGTTGATTAAAATCGTCCAAAGTTTAAGAATATATATATAGTGCTAGTTTTACTTTATTTGATGAAATATAAATTATTCTGTAACGGGTGAATTTTTTCATTATACAAATCCGTAAAACAAATCAATTGGTGAAAGAATTATGTTAATATCGTTTTCCAAGCTCGATATATAAAAGAAAGCATTTTCAACATATTTTATTTTATTTCTAAGTTTCAGAAAGAAGAACCCCTATTTTAGTAAATATTATCGAAAAAAAAAAACAAAAAAAAAATCCCACTGTGGAAGACTAAACAATTGTAAGCGAAAAAATAAGGTGACATTTTGGAAATCAAATTTTCGACTTGAGATAATTCGATTTTTACGTCCTTTAGCTCTTTCAAAAGAAAAAAAAAAAAAACCTTTTTCTAACCATATAAATGACTATTGTATTATCTCATAAAGTACTTGTAAAATATAGTTCTCAAAATAAAAATAAAATGTAAACTTATTTGCATATAACATCGATTTCAGAACACGCAAAAACACCCCGATTAGAAGGAAATGTGTCACATCAGGGCCTTTATCGACCCTCCAAGTTTAGTTTAAATCGGGTAAATATTCTTTGAAATATAGCCGGATTATTGAATCTGTAAACAAATTGTAAGGGTCCCGGCCCTAGCAAACTTTAAAATACATTTTTTTTATTTATTTATTTTTTTTTTAGATCTTCCCAAAACATAAATTAAGTGTTTCTAAAAACAAATCTGACATCCGTTTCTAAATCAAATTTTATTTAAAATGGATTACTCTGTAAACGTAGGTATATGGAATATTGTGGCAGAATAATGACTTCTATAGAGTCGAGTAAAAATGTTTTGATTTCAAAATGTAATTAAAAAAAATAATATTGCTGTTATTAGGTAAGAACCTTTCGATGTCAATGCCTCATCATCAGAGCTCTCACGAATCAGTACAGCGAACTGTCTATCCTTGAAATGCTTTACGGGAGAAGGTTATTTTTTTTTAACTGCGCATCGATATCTATGCCATTTGCGCAGGGCTATCTATTGGTTGCTACGTTTCCTGAATTTCCATGTTGGAGCATATTTCAAATGTCCCATAGATTAGGTCACTCAACCTGCTCTTCTTAAGTAGATATCAGATGAACTATGCTCCCCACCGAGGGAGTCCTGTCCAGGAGGTTGTTGACTTTTTTTGTATGTTCTCTAGGAGTGGGATATTTTATTGTTCGCGGAAGATGTGCTGGTGGCACAGTTGGCAAGAACATATGTTCCCGTGTGGGGTCAACGCCCCCTCCAAAGAACATAGAATTCCCTGAAGCACGTGTATCCCGAAGAGAAGGCTACAATACGAATGCCACACGCCACCCTCACAGCGACAACCACACCTCCCTAACATGCCGAAGCGGAGACCAGCTACCCTATTCATAGGACATCGCCTATTTTCCATATAATAGCCCGGCTACCACATTCGACTTCTGACCGCGTCTCGAATAGCTTCTAATATACCAAAGGTGATGTCACTCTTCGGACTAATAGAAGCATTCCAGGACGGAGCTAATGCGAGGATTTGGCACCTGCGCACGACTCCAGAGAGCGATGCACTTCCAAGGCCCATGCCACTGCGCATGCTAATGGAGACCACACTCGGTCAAATGAGTCAATCGACTGTGCGGCTACTTCCTTGCGCCTTGCCATTCCCAAGTGCCGCACGTAGGTGAGAGGACATCTACTTAGCTTCATCGCTCGCATCACAAACTACTTGTATTCATTAACCTACAGGGTCCTAACAATTACAACTTGCATTATATGGTAATCTCATCTTCTGGTCCAATGCCAAACAACTTTCCAAACAAACAGTTCATTGTTTGGCGGCTGGATGTGTTCCTAATACAAATGCTTAATCTAGACTAATTCAAGGTATTCCACTCTAAAAATCGTCTGCTTTTTGTTGGGCCGCAGCACGATTGAAACAACACCGCGTGACCGGATCTGCATCTGGCGATATTTCGTCAGCAATTGGTGGGTGACCGACGGGGAGTTTATAGGTTCTGGTCGTGTACAATGGTCCATATAAAATAATTACAACGGTACTAAGGGTCCACAAGTAAATAAGACGTAATAAAAAAAAACAACCTGTGAATAAGTTGTTCACATGCCAACGGCCATAGCCACGTTGAATGCACCGGTTCCCGTAGATCACCGAAGTTAAGCAGCGTCGGGCGTGGTCAGTACCTGAATGGGTGACCGACCACGTGCTGTTGGCATTAGAAAAGGGTGGCAACCTGTAGATAGCCCGTCGCTAATGGCCAAGATGTAGATGCGCCGTTAAAAAAAAAAAAAAAAAAAAAAAAAAAAAAAAAAAAAAAAAAAAAAAAAAAAAAAAAAAAAAAAAAAAAAATTTGTTCACATGTATCAAAGATATGTAGAAATTGCTGGATGGTATTAATTGAGTGCACAGTAATATATAAGAATCCAAAAGGTTCCAGTGTTATTTTTATTGACAAACGTTTTCAGGGACTTAAAAATGGAGCTACATCCAAGTTTGTAAATAAAAAGAACTACTTGGCCTCTATACGTATATATGTATATGTATATATATATACATATGTTTCCTTGCACTTCTGATGGCTCAAAAATAGTCCGATTTTGATGAAATTTGGTACAAACATCTTTCATGATGATTAGATAGTTAGCCGTCGAGGTGATAAGTAAAGATGGAATCGTTGGGATTCGGCTAAAGAAACCTCAATATGATTTTTTTTTTTATAAAAAATCTATATTTTGGACGTTTCGGCTACTCATTGGTAGCCTTCGGAAACTATGGAAATGCCTGGAGGCAAAGGAAGACCAATGTTGACAGTTAGGTCACCATTGTGGAAGTGTCTAAATCTAAGTGTCTAAAGTGTTTTAGACACTTCCACAATGGTTACTTAACTGTCAACATTGGTCTTCCTCTGCCTCCAGGCATTTCCATAGCTGACGAAGGCTACCAATGAGTAGCCGAAACGTCCAAAATATAGATTTTTTATAAAAAGAAATCATATTGACGTTTCTTTAGCCGAATCCCAACCATTACATCTTTACGTAAACATAATTCGTCTAATTTGAAAGTCAAGTTCGTTAACCAGCAGAATCCGTCCACCGGAACATTGGTTTTGAAGCAAATTGTTCTCATTTCAAGGACGACACCTTTGGACTACAACTGAAGACGAATATCCTGATGAAAATATTCCCCAGAGTTCCGCCATTTGCAAAATCCCATTTCAATGAACTACACGATACGTAAAACTCAATAAAAACTGATTATGTCTCGTTTAGGACTAGGCTTTGAGAGGTCAGGCTAAAAGTTTTTTTAAACAGATTTCGAGGTTATAACTCAGAGATTTTTTATCGCCAATTTTCTGCACTGGGAACATATGCCACGCCCTTTTCCCTCCAACTAAACTATATATTTGATCCGGCAACGTTATAGTTTAACTTACTTTCAGCCTAAGCTTTGACTCAGTATTGATAAATATTAAACCTTGCGTGACCTCTCAAAGCCTTCCCTGGTCCTAAACGAGACATAATCGGTATTTATAGGGTTTGAAGTTTCATAGATGTGCATTGAAATAGGAATTTGGTAATTGCGAAACCGTCGGGAATATATCCCTCATAAATTCGCGCATGCGTAATTGAACTGTTCCATCTAATTGAACGGGTTGGAGTGAAGAGGACTTAAAAGATACTGGGAAATCCCCTGGATGTGTGATTATTGCCTTTACGATTAATAACCAATAACTTGAAGTTGATGAAGAAGACATACACACTGTGCGTGCAAGTTCGCAGCCAAAGTGTCATGTGTTCACACATTCGTACTTACAATACTACGTGTAGGGCATCTTTCTATTTTTCCTTCAAGTCTACTTCATTAGTCAATAAATATGAAAAGATATTCTCCGTAGGAAGACATCACAAGATGACCAAGTACAGCATGCGGGCAGCACCATAAACACCACAGGTGCAGACAGTCCTGTGAGCATTGGTCCAGCGTTAGGATGTACCTATAGCAATGCTGATAAGATAAATTAAGTATAAACACACAACACCACAAGAAGAATACTAGGAGGAACTGCGTCATCATAGCGCGGTTCCCTTCATATTTCTAGTTTCATTATCAAAGAAATAGCAGCAGTTATTGGCAGGGTTTGAATTATCGTTAAGTCTCAAAGAGAAAGAAGATTAAGACCGCCACAAACGGAAACTGTCTGTCAAACTTTTCAACTTTATTAAAATACTTATTTTACTATTAAATACAATTTAAAAAAACAATAACCAATTAAAACGATAGCTAAATAGTGACAAATCCCCTTTGAAAAGAATAAAATTAACAATTTTGAGGTTTTAAGCACTTTCTTGGATTCTCATCTCTCTATCGAAAATTAAACCTTTATCATTGTAGATAATGTAGTAAGCTTTCAAATGGTCACCTTCCATTTACCTATACCACGATTTGTAGATAATGTAGTAAGTTTTCAAATGGTCACCTTCCATTTACCTAGACCACGATTTGTAGATAATGTAGTAAGTTTTCAAATGGTCACCTTCCATTTACCTATACCACGATTTGTAGATAATGTAGTAAGTTTTCAAATGGTCACCTTCCATTTACCTAGACCACGATTTGTAGATAATGTAGTAAGTTTTCAAATGGTCACCTTCCATTTACCTATACCACGATTTGTAGATAATGTAGTAAGCTTTCAAATGGTCACCTTCCATTTACCTATACCACGATTTGTAGATAATGTAGTAAGTTTTCAAATGGTCACCTTCCATTTACCTATACCACGATTTGTAGATAATGTAGTAAGCTTTCAAATGGCCACCTTCCATTTACCTATACCACGATTTGTAGATAATGTAGTAAGTTTTCAAATGGTCACCTTCCATTTACCTAGACCACGATTTGTAGATAATGTAGTAAGTTTTCAAATGGTCACCTTCCATTTACCTATACCACGATTTGTAGAGAATGTAGTAAGCTTTCAAATGGTCACCTTCCATTTACCTATACCACGATTTGTAGATAATGTAGTAAGCTTTCAAATGGTCACCTTCCATTTACCTAGACCACGATTTGTAGATAATGTAGTAAGCTTTCAAATGGTCACCTTCCATTTACCTAGACCACGATTTGTAGATAATGTAGTAAGTTTTCAAATGGTCACCTTCCATTTACCTATACCACGATTTGTAGATAATGTAGTAAGTTTTCAAATGGTCACCTTCCATTTACCTATACCACGATTTGTAGATAATGTAGTAAGCTTTCAAATGGTCACCTTCCATTTACCTATACCACGATTTGTAGATAATGTAGTAAGTTTTCAAATGGTCACCTTCCATTTACCTATACCACGATTTGTAGAGAATGTAGTAAGCTTTCAAATGGTCACCTTCCATTTACCTATACCACGATTTGTAGATAATGTAGTAAGCTTTCAAATGGTCACCTTCCATTTACCTAGACCACGATTTGTAGATAATGTAGTAAGCTTTCAAATGGTCACCTTCCATTTACCTAGACCACGATTTGTAGATAATGTAGTAAGCTTTCAAATGGTCACCTTCCATTTACCTATACCACGATTTGTAGATAATGTAGTAAGTTTTCAAATGGTCACCTTCCATTTACCTATACCACGATTTGTAGATAATGTAGTAAGCTTTCAAATGGTCACCTTCCATTTACCTATACCACGATTTGTAGATAATGTAGTAAGTTTTCAAATGGTCACCTTCCATTTACCTATACCACGATTTGTAGATAATGTAGTAAGTTTTCAAATGGTCACCTTCCATTTACCTAGACCACGATTTGTAGATAATGTAGTAAGTTTTCAAATGGTCACCTTCCATTTACCTATACCACGATTTGTAGATAATGTAGTAAGTTTTCAAATGGTCACCTTCCATTTACCTAGACCACGATTTGTAGATAATGTAGTAAGTTTTCAAATGGTCACCTTCCATTTACCTATACCACGATTTGTAGATAATGTAGTAAGTTTTCAAATGGTCACCTTCCATTTACCTAGACCACGATTTGTAGATAATGTAGTAAGTTTTCAAATGGTCACCTTCCATTTACCTATACCACGATTTGTAGATAATGTAGTAAGCTTTCAAATGGTCACCTTCCATTTACCTATACAACGATTTGTAGATAATGTAGTAAGTTTTCAAATGGTCACCTTCCATTTACCTATACCACGATTTGTAGATAATGTAGTAAGTTTTCAAATGGTCACCTTCCATTTACCTATACCACGATTTGTAGATAATGTAGTAAGCTTTCAAATGGTCACCTTCCATTTACCTAGACCACGATTTGTAGATAATGTAGTAAGTTTTCAAATGGTCACCTTCCATTTACCTATACCACGATTTGTAGATAATGTAGTAAGCTTTCAAATGGTCACCTTCCATTTACCTAGACCACGATTTGTAGATAATGTAGTAAGTTTTCAAATGGTCACCTTCCATTTACCTAGACCACGATTTGTAGATAATGTAGTAAGCTTTCAAATGGTCACCTTCCATTTACCTAGACCACGATTTGTAGATAATGTAGTAAGTTTTCAAATGGTCACCTTCCATTTACCTATACCACGATTTGTAGATAATGTAGTAAGTTTTCAAATGGTCACCTTCCATTTACCTATACCACGATTTGTAGAGAATGTAGTAAGCTTTCAAATGGTCACCTTCCATTTACCTATACCACGATTTGTAGATAATGTAGTAAGCTTTCAAATGGTCACCTTCCATTTACCTAGACCACGATTTGTAGATAATGTAGTAAGTTTTCAAATGGTCACCTTCCATTTACCTATACCACGATTTGTAGATAATGTAGTAAGTTTTCAAATGGTCACCTTCCATTTACCTATACCACGATTTGTAGATAATGTAGTAAGCTTTCAAATGGTCACCTTCCATTTACCTATACCACGATTTGTAGATAATGTAGTAAGTTTTCAAATGGTCACCTTCCATTTACCTAGACCACGATTTGTAGATAATGTAGTAAGTTTTCAAATGGTCACCTTCCATTTACCTATACCACGATTTGTAGATAATGTAGTAAGTTTTCAAATGGTCACCTTCCATTTACCTAGACCACGATTTGTAGATAATGTAGTAAGTTTTCAAATGGTCACCTTCCATTTACCTATACCACGATTTGTAGATAATGTAGTAAGCTTTCAAATGGTCACCTTCCATTTACCTATACCACGATTTGTAGATAATGTAGTAAGTTTTCAAATGGTCACCTTCCATTTACCTATACCACGATTTGTAGATAATGTAGTAAGTTTTCAAATGGTCACCTTCCATTTACCTAGACCACGATTTGTAGATAATGTAGTAAGTTTTCAAATGGTCACCTTCCATTTACCTATACCACGATTTGTAGATAATGTAGTAAGTTTTCAAATGGTCACCTTCCATTTACCTAGACCACGATTTGTAGATAATGTAGTAAGTTTTCAAATGGTCACCTTCCATTTACCTATACCACGATTTGTAGATAATGTAGTAAGCTTTCAAATGGTCACCTTCCATTTACCTATACCACGATTTGTAGATAATGTAGTAAGTTTTCAAATGGTCACCTTCCATTTACCTATACCACGATTTGTAGATAATGTAGTAAGTTTTCAAATGGTCACCTTCCATTTACCTAGACCACGATTTGTAGATAATGTAGTAAGTTTTCAAATGGTCACCTTCCATTTATCTAGACCACGATTTGTAGATAATGTAGTAAGCTTTCAAATGGTCACCTTCCATTTACCTATACCACGATTTGTAGATAATGTAGTAAGTTTTCAAATGGTCACCTTCCATTTACCTATACCACGATTTGTAGATAATGTAGTAAGCTTTCAAATGGTCACCTTCCATTTACCTATACCACGATTTGTAGATAATGTAGTAAGCTTTCAAATGGTCACCTTCCATTTACCTATACCACGATTTGTAGATAATGTAGTAAGCTTTCAAATGGTCACCTTCCATTTACCTAGACCACGATTTGTAGATAATGTAGTAAGCTTTCAAATGGTCACCTTCCATTTACCTATACCACGATTTGTAGAGAATGTAGTAAGCTTTCAAATGGCCACCTTCCATTTACCTATACCACGATTTGTAGATAATGTAGTAAGTTTTCAAATGGTCACCTTCCATTTACCTATACCACGATTTGTAGATAATGTAGTAAGCTTTCAAATGGTCACCTTCCATTTACCTATACCACGATTTGTAGATAATGTAGTAAGTTTTCAAATGGTCACCTTCCATTTACCTATACCACGATTTGTAGATAATGTAGTAAGTTTTCAAATGGTCACCTTCCATTTACCTATACCACGATTTGTAGATAATGTAGTAAGCTTTCAAATGGTCACCTTCCATTTACCTAGACCACGATTTGTAGATAATGTAGTAAGCTTTCAAATGGTCACCTTCCATTTACCTATACCACGATTTGTAGAGAATGTAGTAAGCTTTCAAATGGTCACCTTCCATTTACCTATACCACGATTTGTAGATAATGTAGTAAGCTTTCAAATGGTCACCTTCCATTTACCTATACCACGATTTGTAGATAATGTAGTAAGTTTTCAAATGGTCACCTTCCATTTACCTAGACCACGATTTGTAGATAATGTAGTAAGTTTTCAAATGGTCACCTTCCATTTACCTATACCACGATTTGTAGATAATGTAGTAAGTTTTCAAATGGTCACCTTCCATTTACCTAGACCACGATTTGTAGATAATGTAGTAAGTTTTCAAATGGTCACCTTCCATTTACCTATACCACGATTTGTAGATAATGTAGTAAGTTTTCAAATGGTCACCTTCCATTTACCTATACCACGATTTGTAGATAATGTAGTAAGTTTTCAAATGGTCACCTTCCATTTACCTAGACCACGATTTGTAGATAATGTAGTAAGTTTTCAAATGGTCACCTTCCATTTACCTATACCACGATTTGTAGATAATGTAGTAAGTTTTCAAATGGTCACCTTCCATTTACCTAGACCACGATTTGTAGATAATGTAGTAAGCTTTCAAATGGTCACCTTCCATTTACCTAGACCACGATTTGTAGATAATGTAGTAAGTTTTCAAATGGTCACCTTCCATTTACCTAGACCACGATTTGTAGATAATGTAGTAAGTTTTCAAATGGTCACCTTCCATTTACCTA
>OX328129.1:3993889-4013889 GCA_946811695.1 Gonocerus acuteangulatus | reverse complement strand
TAACACAGGGTTGTGGTACATGAATGGAAAGCTGGTTAAATGAGGAAGTTTTTCTGAAACCCGGAAATCTCAGATCCTGCCCATTGAGGAGTAACGCTGGAAAGAAATATCAATAAAATGTCAGGAAATTTAGAATAGCTTTCTTTTGGTAAGATATACATACTTACATTCATTCATTTTTACGTTTACTCCCAACTAGTCTTATAGTAAATTTACTCAGCTTTCGATTGATTTCACTCCCTTTCTAGTAGAACCACCTGGGACGGAGTTACAACGCTTATTCTTCTAAAAACCACGTTTGTCTCGATAAAACAATAATACGACGTTTTCTCCCTTATGGGCGAGAATTCGGGAAATCGTCATAGAACATTTTTTGTTCCCCTAAAGGTCCTCTATCACCCCTCACAATATGACTAGACATTTACGGGACACCCTGTATATATATATTATTTATTCTTATAGATGACCCGAAATATCCAAATTCTTTTTTATCCTAGTAGGCCTGGGGTCATTAAAGCAGTCTTCCCTTTTTTTATACTACTTTATTTATTGGGCCCGACATGTTTCGTGCGTCTTTTCTTCGCACCTCTTCAGGGGCACTTCTACAACAAAATATCATTTTTTTTTTTAACATCACAGAAACCTTTTTTTTATTATATTAAAACTATCAATGTTCCACAAAATGCATTAAAAAAAAATATCATGCTCACTTAAATATTACCCCTACCCTAAATATTGAAATAATTATAACTAAATTACATATTTTTATAAAAAGTGTTAAGTCCTACCTTGCAAGGAAGTCCTCTCGTTACCAAGTACTCCCTCTGGAGTCCGGCTTATTACTAACCCTGTGAGTGGATTGCCAAAATGGCCCTGTCGTTATCTGTCCTTAGTTGTTGTCCTAGTTAAGTCTACTCGTCAAATATTTTTTTAAATTTTTTGGGTATTAATCTATTATACCATGAAAATTTGGTGTACATTTTTCAGATCAGTTCTTTTCTTCACTGCTATTTTTTTAATTTTTTAAAATATAAATATTTTCTTTTATTTACCGTGTTTTTTTGTTATTGCATGATCCGTCAATGCTGTACCGTTTTCTTGTGTCAATGCTCTTTACGTGTTGTATAATTCTTTTACCTAATAATTGCGCAGATTCCCCAATATAACATTTGTTACAGTCGTTGCAGTTGATTTTATAAATATTATATTTTGAACTTGATGCTTTAACCCTGTCTTTAATATTACTAAATACATTGTTTATTGTATGTTTATATTTCCAGCCAATTTTACAAACATCTTTACATATTGTTTTTATTTTGTTTTCTATAATAGGATGATAATCGAAAGTAAAGTATTGCTTAATTGGATTTACATCTTTGTCAATATTGTTTTTTAAAACCAGTTGCTTCCTTTTTTGTAAAAATAAGTGATTATTTAACGTGGTTTCTTTTAATCTGCCGTTATTTTTAATGAAAAAATGTTTAATATTAGTTTGCACCAATAATCTTTGTTTTTTGTTCGATATATCGGAATTATCATTAAGATCTCTTTTACGCTTATTATTCTGCACCTCCTTTTTTATTACTTCTGTATCTGTTTATAAAAAGAGCTGAAAAACACATAATATATACAAAACGATTAATTGACCTTCCGGAAAATAGTGATAAATGTAAATTTGAACCTCAACTTTTTAATTTACCGGACGAATTTTTTAATGATTTACAAAACAAAATGAAAAGAAAATATTCTAAAACTTTTATTGAATCAAGGCCATCTAAAAAAGTTAAAACAGATACAGAAGTAATAAACAAGGAGGTGCAGAATAATAAGCGTAAAAGAGATCCTAATGATAATTCCGAGATATCGAACTCAAAATATAATATTTATAAAATCAACTGCAACGACTGTAACAAATGTTATATTGGGGAATCTGCGCAATTATTAGGTAAAAGAATTATACAACACGTAAAGAGCATTGACACACAAGAAAACGGTACAGCATTGACGGATCATGCAATAACAAAAAAACACGGTTTCAATTTTAAAGAATTCAAAATATTAAATAAAGAAAGAAATACCCTGAAAAGAAAAATAAAAGAAAATATTTATATTTAAAAAATTAAAAAATAGCAGTGAACAAAAGAACTGATCTGAAAACTGTACACCAAATTTTCCATGGTATAACAGATTAATACCCAAAAAATTTTAAAAAATATTTGACGAGTAGACTCAACTAGGACAACAACTAAGGACAGATAACGACAGGACCATTTTGGCAATCCACTTACAGGGTTAGTAATAAGCCGGACTCCAGAGGGAGTACTTGGGAACGAGAGGACTTCCTTGCAAGGTAGGACTTAACACTTTTTATAAAAATATGTAATTTAGTTATAATTATTTCAATATTTAGGGTAGGGGTAATATTTAAGTGAGCATGATATTTTTTTTTAATGTATTTTGTGGAACATTGATAGTTTTAATATAATAAAAAAAAGGTTTCTCTGATGTTCAAAGGATGATATTTTGTTGTAGAAGTGCCCCTGAAGAGGTTCGAAGAAAAGACGCACGAAACATGTCGGGCCCAATAAATAAAGTAGTATAAAAAAAAAGGGAAGACTGCTTTAATGACCCCAGGCCTACTAGGATAAAAAAGAATATATTCATATATATATAAGATCTTCATTGCTTATCGTATAAAAGCCTGGAAACAAGTTTCTATCAACCAGTCCTTTCTGGAGGCGATGAAGCTTTAAAACCACGTTTTTCAGGCTAACTTAACGACTACTGGTTTTGCAGCAAAACGCTTCAAATTTGTAGGCCCCTAAATTTTGGACACGTTGGTACAAAATAATCTAATTTTGTATCACGGGATATTGGGATTCGTTTGGTCTATCTTTAATAATCAACGTTTTTCCAGCGTTGATCACTGATCAGCGTTAACTGAATCATCACAGCTTTTTTTAAAGAAAATAAATGTAAAAGTTGTCTAAAACGTTGCCACGAATCTCCTTATAGAGCATGAACATAGCAAAAGAATGAACGATTCCATTAACCAGCAAAATAGTTTATTTTGGAGGAGGAGTTTACTCAAAACCCAATTTTGTTTTTGTCATTCTTCTGACATCAAGAGGACTAAAATTGTACACAAGGAGGCCTAATAATACACCTTGGTGAACACCACACGAAACCTAAAGCACTAGACAGGTCTGACACAGGTGGTGGAGACTGGAGATGTTATCTCTACACTAACACTGTCCGATCCTCCCAACACTATCTAGACATACACTACAACAACACAACATATAAATACATACAACACAACGAAGCAAACCTTTTGGTCTTTGCAATACAATTCAATAAAGTCTAATTTTGCACCACGAGATTTTGTAATTCGTTTGGTCTATCATTAATAACCAGTTGTGAGAAGCTCAACAACCTATGCGCCTACGTTTTATATGCCCTCAGAATCCGTGCTTTTATCAGATTCGATTAATTTTTTGCGGCTGTTTCTTTAATGTAGGACTGAATGTGCAAAACTGAATTATTTTAATTTTAATTTGTGTGACTTATTATTATTATTTATTATTATTATTTATTTATTATTATATATATGTACATATTTGTTTTTCTCTCTTCTTCTGTTCTTTTTATTTAGGTATAAACTTTTCATTATAAAACTAGTATTATATTTTATAATTTTTATGTAAAGTTATATTATTTTAAGCACATTAAGTGGCCTCCCTGTAAAAAGTTAAAACTTAAATACAGCTTTTTATCTATCTATCTATCTATCTATCATTAATAACAAAGGCACAAAAAAATCGTTGTCTTTTCCAAAGACACCATGCATAAACTTTTATGTATACCGACACGCTGAATCCGGAGTCTGTTTCATCCTATCATGTCAGGTTTTAAGAGCAATTGAAGGTTCAATTTCGTATGAAGTGGTTAAAGAAGAAGTAACTAGAGATCCATGGTTTTGAGGATCGCTGAAGTCTAATCCTAAGTCTGTTTCACCCCATCGGCACAAAATCAAGGTCATTTCAAGGGAAACTATGCCTGTTATGCAAAAAAATGAAGTTTGACTGCAGATTCATTTCTTGCAAAATAAACATATTTGTCCTTGAAATTACCTTGTTTTTTAATCGTTGATCAAGGCCACCTGTGATGATTTAGTTATACGCTGATCAGTGATCAACGCTGGAAAACACATTGATTATTATAGATAGACCCAACGAATCCCAATATCCCTTGAGAGCAAAATTACATCATTTTCTACCAAAGTACAGTTATATGCTGATCAGTGATCAACGCTGGAAAACACATTGATTATTATAGATAGACCCAACGAATCCCAATATCCCTTGAGAGCAAAATTACATCATTTTCTACCAAAGTACAGTTATATGCTGGATAGTGATCAACGCTGGAAACACATTGATTATTATAGATAGACCCAACGAATCCCAATATCCCTTGAGAGCAAAATTACATCATTTTCTACCAAAGTACAGTTATATGCTGGATAGTGATCAACGCTGGAAAACACATTGATTATTATAGATAGACCCAACGAATCCCAATATCCCTTGAGAGCAAAATTACATCATTTTCTACCAAAGTACAGTTATATGCTGATCAGTGATCAACGCTGGAAAACACATTGATTATTATAGATAGACCCAACGAATCTCAATATCCCTTGAGAGCAAAATTACATCATTTTCTACCAAAGTACAGTTATATGCTGGATAGTGATCAACGCTGGAAAACACATTGATTATTATAGATAGACCCAACGAATCCCAATATCCCTTGAGAGCAAAATTACATCATTTTCTACCAAAGTACAGTTATATGCTGGATAGTGATCAACGCTGGAAAACACATTGATTATTATAGATAGACCCAACGAATCCCAATATCCCTTGAGAGCAAAATTACATCATTTTCTACCAAAGTACAGTTATATGCTGGATAGTGATCAACGCTGGAAAACACATTGATTATTATAGATAGACCCAACGAATCCCAATATCCCTTGAGAGCAAAATTACATCATTTTCTACCAAAGTACAGTTATATGCTGGATAGTGATCAACGCTGGAAAACACATTGATTATTATAGATAGACCCAACGAATCCCAATATCCCTTGAGAGCAAAATTACATCATTTTCTACCAAAGTACAGTTATACGCTGATCAGTGATCAACGCTGGAAAACACATTGATTATTATAGATAGACCCAACGAATCCCAATATCCCTTGAGAGCAAAATTACATCATTTTCTACCAAAGTACAGTTATATGCTGGATAGTGATCAACGCTGGAAAACACATTGATTATTATAGATAGACCCAACGAATCCCAATATCCCTTGAGAGCAAAATTACATCATTTTCTACCGAAGTACAGTTATATGCTGGATAGTGATCAACGCTGGAAAACACATTGATTATTATAGATAGACCCAACGAATCCCAATATCCCTTGACAGCAAAATTACATCATTTTCTACCAAAGTACAGTTATATGCTGGATAGTGATCAACGCTGGAAAACACATTGATTATTATAGATAGACCCAACGAATCCCAATATCCCTTGAGAGCAAAATTACATCATTTTCTACCAAAGTACAGTTATATGCTGGATAGTGATCAACGCTGGAAAACACATTGATTATTATAGATAGACCCAACGAATCCCAATATCCCTTGAGAGCAAAATTACATCATTTTCTACCAAAGTACAGTTATATGCTGGATAGTGATCAACGCTGGAAAACACATTGATTATTATAGATAGACCCAACGAATCCCAATATCCCTTGAGAGCAAAATTACATCATTTTCTACCAAAGTACAGTTATATGCTGGATAGTGATCAACGCTGGAAAACACATTGATTATTATAGATAGACCCAACGAATCCCAATATCCCTTGAGAGCAAAATTACATCATTTTCTACCAAAGTACAGTTATATGCTGGATAGTGATCAACGCTGGAAAACACATTGATTATTATAGATAGACCCAACGAATCCCAATATCCCTTGAGAGCAAAATTAGATCATTTTCTACCAAAGTACAGTTATATGCTGGATAGTGATCAACGCTGGAAAACACATTGATTATTATAGATAGACCCAACGAATCCCAATATCCCTTGAGAGCAAAATTAGATCATTTTCTACCAAAGTACAGTTATATGCTGGATAGTGATCAACGCTGGAAAACACATTGATTATTATAGATAGACCCAACGAATCCCAATATCCCTTGAGAGCAAAATTAGATCATTTTCTACCAAAGTACAGTTATACGCTGATCAGTGATCAACGCTGGAAAACACATTGATTATTATAGATAGACCCAACGAATCCCAATATCCCTTGAGAGCAAAATTACATCATTTTCTACCAAAGTACAGTTATATGCTGATCAGTGATCAACGCTGGAAAACACATTGATTATTATAGATAGACCCAACGAATCCCAATATCCCTTGAGAGCAAAATTACATCATTTTCTACCAAAGTACAGTTATATGCTGGATAGTGATCAACGCTGGAAAACACATTGATTATTATAGATAGACCCAACGAATCCCAATATCCCTTGAGATCAAAATTACATCATTTTCTACCAAAGTACAGTTATATGCTGGATAGTGATCAACGCTGGAAAACACATTGATTATTATAGATAGACCCAACGAATCCCAATATCCCTTGAGAGCAAAATTACATCATTTTCTACCAAAGTACAGTTATATGCTGGATAGTGATCAACGCTGGAAAACACATTGATTATTATAGATAGACCCAACGAATCCCAATATCCCTTGAGAGCAAAATTACATCATTTTCTACCAAAGTACAGTTATACGCTGATCAGTGATCAACGCTGGAAAACACATTGATTATTATGGATAGACCCAACGAATCCCAATATCCCTTGAGAGCAAAATTACATCATTTTCTACCAAAGTACAGTTATATGCTGGATAGTGATCAACGCTGGAAAACACATTGATTATTATAGATAGACCCAACGAATCCCAATATCCCTTGAGAGCAAAATTACATCATTTTCTACCAAAGTACAGTTATATGCTGGATAGTGATCAACGCTGGAAAACACATTGATTATTATAGATAGACCCAACGAATCCCAATATCCCTTGAGAGCAAAATTACATCATTTTCTACCAATGTACAGTTATATGCTGGATAGTGATCAACGCTGGAAAACACATTGATTATTATAGATAGACCCAACGAATCCCAATATCCCTTGAGAGCAAAATTACATCATTTTCTACCAAAGTACAGTTATATGCTGGATAGTGATCAACGCTGGGAAACACATTGATTATTATAGATAGACCCAACGAATCCCAATATCCCTTGAGATCAAAATTACATCATTTTCTACCAAAGTACAGTTATATGCTGGATAGTGATTAACGCTGGAAAACACATTGATTATTATAGATAGACCCAACGAATCCCAATATCCCTTGAGAGCAAAATTACATCATTTTCTACCAAAGTACAGTTATATGCTGGATAGTGATCAACGCTGGAAAACACATTGATTATTATAGATAGACCCAACGAATCCCAATATCCCTTGAGAGCAAAATTACATCATTTTCTACCAAAGTACAGTTATACGCTGATCAGTGATCAACGCTGGAAAACACATTGATTATTATAGATAGACCCAACGAATCCCAATATCCCTTGAGAGCAAAATTACATCATTTTCTACCAAAGTACAGTTATATGCTGGATAGTGATCAACGCTGGAAAACACATTGATTATTATAGATAGACCCAACGAATCCCAATATCCCTTGAGAGCAAAATTAGATCATTTTCTACCAAAGTACAGTTATATGCTGGATAGTGATCAACGCTGGAGAACACATTGATTATTATAGATAGACCCAACGAATCCCAATATCCCTTGAGAGCAAAATTAGATCATTTTCTACCAAAGTACAGTTATATGCTGGATAGTGATCAACGCTGGAAAACACATTGATTATTATAGATAGACCCAACGAATCCCAATATCCCTTGAGAGCAAAATCACATCATTTTCTACCAAAGTACAGTTATATGCTGGATAGTGATCAACGCTGGAAAACACATTGATTATTATAGATAGACCCAACGAATCCCAATATCACTTGAGAGCAAAATTACATCATTTTCTACCAATGTACAGTTATATGCTGGATAGTGATCAACGCTGGAAAACACATTGATTATTATAGATAGACCCAACGAATCCCAATATCCCTTGAGAGCAAAATTACATCATTTTCTACCAAAGTACAGTTATATGCTGGATAGTGATCAACGCTGGAAAACACATTGATTATTATAGATAGACCCAACGAATCCCAATATCCCTTGAGAGCAAAATTAGATCATTTTCTACCAAAGTACAGTTATATGCTGGATAGTGATCAACGCTGGAAAACACATTGATTATTATAGATAGACCCAACGAATCCCAATATCCCTTGAGAGCAAAATTAGATCATTTTCTAACAAAGTACAGTTATATTCTGGATAGTGATCAACGCTGGAAAACACATTGATTATTATAGATAGACCCAACGAATCCCAATATCCCTTGAGAGCAAAATTACATCATTTTCTACCAAAGTACAGTTATATGCTGGATAGTGATCAACGCTGGAAACACATTGATTATTATAGATAGACCCAACGAATCCCAATATCCCTTGAGAGCAAAATTACATCATTTTCTACCAAAGTACAGTTATATGCTGGATAGTGATCAACGCTGGAAAAGCCATTGATTATTATAGATAGACCCAACGAATCCCAATATCCCTTGAGAGCAAAATTACATCATTTTCTACCAAATTACAGTTATATGCTGGATAGTGATCAACGCTGGAAAACACATTGATTATTATAGATAGACCCAACGAATCCCAATATCCCTTGAGAGCAAAATTACATCATTTTCTACCAAAGTACAGTTATATGCTGGATAGTGATCAACGCTGGAAAACACATTTATTATTATAGATAGACCCAACGAATCCCAATATCCCTTGAGAGCAAAATTACATCATTTTCTACCAAAGTACAGTTATATGCTGGATAGTGATCAACGCTGGAAAACACATTGATTATTATAGATAGACCCAACGAATCCCAATATCCCTTGAGAGCAAAATTACATCATTTTCTACCAAAGTACAGTTATATGCTGGATAGTGATCAACGCTGGAAAACACATTGATTATTATAGATAGACCCAACGAATCCCAATATCCCTTGAGAGCAAAATTAGATCATTTTCTACCAAAGTACAGTTATATGCTGGATAGTGATCAACGCTGGAAAACACATTGATTATTATAGATAGACCCAACGAATCCCAATATCCCTTAAGAGCAAAATTACATCATTTTCTACCAAAGTACAGTTATATGCTGGATAGTGATCAACGCTGGAAAACACATTGATTATTATAGATAGACCCAACGAATCCCAATATCCCTTGAGAGAAAAATTACATCATTTTCTACCAAAGTACAGTTATATGCTGGATAGTGATCAACGCTGGAGAACACATTGATTATTATAGATAGACCCAACGAATCCCAATATCCCTTGAGAGCAAAATTACATCATTTTCTACCAAAGTACAGTTATATGCTGGATAGTGATCAACGCTGGAAAACACATTGATTATTATAGATAGACCCAACGAATCCCAATATCCCTTGAGAGCAAAATTACATCATTTTCTACCAAAGTACAGTTATATGCTGGATAGTGATCAACGCTGGAAAACACATTGATTATTATAGATAGACCCAACGAATCCCAATATCCCTTGAGAGCAAAATTACATCATTTTCTACCAAAGTACAGTTATATGCTGGATAGTGATCAACGCTGGAAAACACATTGATTATTATAGATAGACCCAACGAATCCCAATATCCCTTGAGAGCAAAATTAGATCATTTTCTACCAAAGTACAGTTATATGCTGGATAGTGATCAACGCTGGAAAACACATTGATTATTATAGATAGACCCAACGAATCCCAATATCCCTTGAGAGCAAAATTACATCATTTTCTACCAAAGTACAGTTATATGCTGGATAGTGATCAACGCTGGAAAACACATTGATTATTATAGATAGACCCAACGAATCCCAATATCCCTTGAGAGCAACATTACATCATTTTCTAACAATGTACAGTTATATGCTGGATAGTGATCAACGCTGGAAAACAGATTGATTATTATAGATAGACCCAACGAATCCCAATATCCCTTGAGAGCAAAATTAGATCATTTTCTACCAAAGTACAGTTATATGCTGGATAGTGATCAACGCTGGAAAACACATTGATTATTATAGATAGACCCAACGAATCCCAATATCCCTTGAGAGCAAAATCACATCATTTTCTACCAAAGTACAGTTATATGCTGGATAGTGATCAACGCTGGAAAACACATTGATTATTATAGATAGACCCAACGAATCCCAATATCCCTTGAGAGCAAAATTACATCATTTTCTACCAATGTACAGTTATATGCTGGATAGTGATCAACGCTGGAAAACACATTGATTATTATAGATAGACCCAACGAATCCCAATATCCCTTGAGAGCAAAATTAGATCATTTTCTACCAAAGTACAGTTATATGCTGGATAGTGATCAACGCTGGAAAACACATTGATTATTATAGATAGACCCAACGAATCCCAATATCCCTTGAGAGCAAAATTAGATCATTTTCTACCAAAGTACAGTTATATGCTGGATAGTGATCAACGCTGGAAAACACATTGATTATTATAGATAGACCCAACGAATCCCAATATCCCTTGAGAGCAAAATTACATCATTTTCTACCAAAGTACAGTTATATGCTGGATAGTGATCAACGCTGGAAAACACATTGATTATTATAGATAGACCCAACGAATCCCAATATCCCTTGAGAGCAAAATTAGATCATTTTCTACCAAAGTACAGTTATATGCTGGATAGTGATCAACGCTGGAAAACACATTGATTATTATAGATAGACCCAACGAATCCCAATATCCCTTGAGAGCAAAATTAGATCATTTTCTACCAAAGTACAGTTATATGCTGGATAGTGATCAACGCTGGAAAACACATTGATTATTATAGATAGACCCAACGAATCCCAATATCCCTTGAGAGCAAAATTAGATCATTTTCTACCAAAGTACAGTTATATGCTGGATAGTGATCAACGCTGGAAAACAATTGATTATTATAGATAGACCCAACGAATCCCAATATCCCTTAAGAGCAAAATTACATCATTTTCTACCAAAGTACAGTTATATGCTGGATAGTGATCAACGCTGGAAAACACATTGATTATTATAGATAGACCCAACGAATCCCAATATCCCTTGAGAGCAAAATTACATCATTTTCTACCAAAGTACAGTTATATGCTGGATAGTGATCAACGCTGGAGAACACATTGATTATTATAGATAGACCCAACGAATCCCAATATCCCTTGAGAGCAAAATTACATCATTTTCTACCAAAGTACAGTTATATGCTGGATAGTGATCAACGCTGGAAAACACATTGATTATTATAGATAGACCCAACGAATCCCAATATCCCTTGAGAGCAAAATTACATCATTTTCTACCAAAGTACAGTTATATGCTGGATAGTGATCAACGCTGGAAAACACATTGATTATTATAGATAGACCCAACGAATCCCAATATCCCTTGAGAGCAAAATTACATCATTTTCTACCAAAGTACAGTTATATGCTGGATAGTGATCAACGCTGGAAAACACATTGATTATTATAGATAGACCCAACGAATCCCAATATCCCTTGAGAGCAAAATTAGATCATTTTCTACCAAAGTACAGTTATATGCTGGATAGTGATCAACGCTGGAAAACACATTGATTATTATAGATAGACCCAACGAATCCCAATATCCCTTGAGAGCAAAATTACATCATTTTCTACCAAAGTACAGTTATATGCTGGATAGTGATCAACGCTGGAAAACACATTGATTATTATAGATAGACCCAACGAATCCCAATATCCCTTGAGAGCAACATTACATCATTTTCTAACAATGTACAGTTATATGCTGGATAGTGATCAACGCTGGAAAACAGATTGATTATTATAGATAGACCCAACGAATCCCAATATCCCTTGAGAGCAAAATTAGATCATTTTCTACCAAAGTACAGTTATATGCTGGATAGTGATCAACGCTGGAAAACACATTGATTATTATAGATAGACCCAACGAATCCCAATATCCCTTGAGAGCAAAATCACATCATTTTCTACCAAAGTACAGTTATATGCTGGATAGTGATCAACGCTGGAAAACACATTGATTATTATAGATAGACCCAACGAATCCCAATATCCCTTGAGAGCAAAATTACATCATTTTCTACCAATGTACAGTTATATGCTGGATAGTGATCAACGCTGGAAAACACATTGATTATTATAGATAGACCCAACGAATCCCAATATCCCTTGAGAGCAAAATTAGATCATTTTCTACCAAAGTACAGTTATATGCTGGATAGTGATCAACGCTGGAAAACACATTGATTATTATAGATAGACCCAACGAATCCCAATATCCCTTGAGAGCAAAATTAGATCATTTTCTACCAAAGTACAGTTATATGCTGGATAGTGATCAACGCTGGAAAACACATTGATTATTATAGATAGACCCAACGAATCCCAATATCCCTTGAGAGCAAAATTACATCATTTTCTACCAAAGTACAGTTATATGCTGGATAGTGATCAACGCTGGAAAACACATTGATTATTATAGATAGACCCAACGAATCCCAATATCCCTTGAGAGCAAAGTTACATCATTTTCTACCAAAGTACAGTTATATGCTGGATAGTGATCAACGCTGGAAAACACATTGATTATTATAGATAGACCCAACGAATCCCAATATCCCTTGAGAGCAAAATTACATCATTTTCTACCAAAGTACAGTTATATGCTGGATAGTGATCAACGCTGGAAAACACATTGATTATTATAGATAGACCCAACGAATCCCAATATCCCTTGAGAGCAAAATTACATCATTTTCTACCAAAGTACAGTTATATGCTGGATAGTGATCAACGCTGGAAAACACATTGATTATTATAGATAGACCCAACGAATACCAATATCCCTTGAGAGCAAAATTACATCATTTTCTACCAAAGTACAGTTATATGCTGGATAGTGATCAACGCTGGAAAACACATTGATTATTATAGATAGACCCAACGAATCCCAATATCCCTTGAGAGCAAAATTACATCATTTTCTACCAAAGTACAGTTATATGCTGGATAGTGATCAACGCTGGAAAACACATTGATTATTATAGATAGACCCAACGAATCCCAATATCCCTTGAGAGCAAAATTACATCATTTTCTACCAAAGTACAGTTATATGCTGGATAGTGATCAACGCTGGAAAACACATTGATTATTATAGATAGACCCAACGAATCCCAATATCCCTTGAGAGCAAAATTACATCATTTTCTACCAAAGTACAGTTATATGCTGGATAGTGATCAACGCTGGAAAACACATTGATTATTATAGATAGACCCAACGAATCCCAATATCCCTTGAGAGCAAAATTACATCATTTTCTACCAATGTACAGTTATATGCTGGATAGTGATCAACGCTGGAAAACAGATTGATTATTATAGATAGACCCAACGAATCCCAATATCCCTTGAGAGCAAAATTAGATCATTTTCTACCAAAGTACTGTTATATGCTGGATAGTGATCAACGCTGGAAAACACATTGATTATTATAGATAGACCCAACGAATCCCAATATCCCTTGAGAGCAAAATCACATCATTTTCTACCAAAGTACAGTTATATGCTGGATAGTGATCAACGCTGGAAAACACATTGATTATTATAGATAGACCCAACGAATCCCAATATCCCTTGAGAGCAAAATTACATCATTTTCTACCAATGTACAGTTATATGCTGGATAGTGATCAACGCTGGAAAACACATTGATTATTATAGATAGACCCAACGAATCCCAATATCCCTTGAGAGCAAAATTAGATCATTTTCTACCAAAGTACAGTTATATGCTGGATAGTGATCAACGCTGGAAAACACATTGATTATTATAGATAGACCCAACGAATCCCAATATCCCTTGAGAGCAAAATTAGATCATTTTCTACCAAAGTACAGTTATATGCTGGATAGTGATCAACGCTGGAAAACACATTGATTATTATAGATAGACCCAACGAATCCCAATATCCCTTGAGAGCAAAATTACATCATTTTCTACCAAAGTACAGTTATATGCTGGATAGTGATCAACGCTGGAAAACACATTGATTATTATAGATAGACCCAACGAATCCCAATATCCCTTGAGAGCAAAATTACATCATTTTCTACCAAAGTACAGTTATATGCTGGATATTGATCAACGCTGGAAAACACATTGATTATTATAGATAGACCCAACGAATACCAATATCCCTTGAGAGCAAAATTACACCATTTTCTACCAAAGTACAGTTATATGCTGGATAGTGATCAACGCTGGAAAACACATTGATTATTATAGATAGACCCAACGAATCCCAATATCCCTTGAGAGCAAAATTACATCATTTTCTACCAAAGTACAGTTATATGCTGGATAGTGATCAACGCTGAAAACACATTGATTATTATAGATAGACCCAACGAATCCCAATATCCCTTGAGAGCAAAATTACATCATTTTCTACCAAAGTACAGTTATATGCTGGATAGTGATCAACGCTGGAAACACATTGATTATTATAGATAGACCCAACGAATCCCAATATCCCTTGAGAGCAAAATTACATCATTTTCTACCAAAGTACAGTTATATGCTGGATAGTGATCAACGCTGGAAAACACAATGATTATTATAGATAGACCCAACGAATCCCAATATCCCTTGAGAGCAAAATTACATCATTTTCTACCAAAGTACAGTTATATGCTGGATAGTGATCAACGCTGGAAAACACATTGATTATTATAGATAGACCCAACGAATCCCAATATCCCTTGAGAGCAAAATTACATCATTTTCTACCAAAGTACAGTTATATGCTGGATAGTGATCAACGCTGAAAACACATTGATTATTATAGATAGACCCAACGAATCCCAATATCCCTTGAGAGCAAAATTACATCATTTTCTACCAAAGTACAGTTATATGCTGGATAGTGATCAACGCTGGAAACACATTGATTATTATAGATAGACCCAACGAATCCCATTATCCCTTGAGAGCAAAATTACATCATTTTCTACCAAAGTACAGTTATATGCTGGATAGTGATCAACGCTGGAAAACACATTGATTATTATAGATAGACCCAACGAATCCCAATATCCCTTGAGAGCAAAATTACATCATTTTCTACCAAAGTACAGTTATATGCTGGATAGTGATCAACGCTGGAAAACACATTGATTATTATAGATAGACCCAACGAATCCCAATATCCCTTGAGAGCAAAATTACATCATTTTCTACCAAAGTACAGTTATATGCTGGATAGTGATCAACGCTGGAAAACAGATTGATTATTATAGATAGACCCAACGAATCCCAATATCCCTTGAGAGCAAAATTACATCATTTTCTACCAAAGTACAGTTATATGCTAGATAGTGATCAACGCTGGAAAACACATTGATTATTATAGATAGACCCAACGAATCCCAATATCCCTTGAGAGCAAAATTACATCATTTTCTACCAAAGTACAGTTATATGCTGGATAGTGATCAACGCTGGAAAACACATTGATTATTATAGATAGACCCAACGAATCCCAATATCCCTTGAGAGCAAAATTACATCATTTTCTACCAAAGTACAGTTATATGCTGGATAGTGATCAACGCTGGAAAACACATTGATTATTATAGATAGACCCAACGAATCCCAATATCCCTTGAGAGCAAAATTACATCATTTTCTACCAATGTACAGTTATATGCTGGATAGTGATCAACGCTGGAAAACAGATTGATTATTATAGATAGACCCAACGAATCCCAATATCCCTTGAGAGCAAAATTAGATCATTTTCTACCAAAGTACACTTATATGCTGGATAGTGATCAACGCTGGAAAACACATTGATTATTATAGATAGACCCAACGAATCCCAATATCCCTTGAGAGCAAAATCACATCATTTTCTACCAAAGTACAGTTATATGCTGGATAGTGATCAACGCTGGAAAACACATTGATTATTATAGATAGACCCAACGAATCCCAATATCCCTTGAGAGCAAAATTACATCATTTTCTACCAATGTACAGTTATATGCTGGATAGTGATCAACGCTGGAAAACACATTGATTATTATAGATAGACCCAACGAATCCCAATATCCCTTGAGAGCAAAATTAGATCATTTTCTACCAAAGTACAGTTATATGCTGGATAGTGATCAACGCTGGAAAACACATTGATTATTATAGATAGACCCAACGAATCCCAATATCCCTTGAGAGCAAAATTAGATCATTTTCTACCAAAGTACAGTTATATGCTGGATAGTGATCAACGCTGGAAAACACATTGATTATTATAGATAGACCCAACGAATCCCAATATCCCTTGAGAGCAAAATTACATCATTTTCTACCAAAGTACAGTTATATGCTGGATAGTGATCAACGCTGGAAAACACATTGATTATTATAGATAGACCCAACGAATCCCAATATCCCTTGAGAGCAAAGTTACATCATTTTCTACCAAAGTACAGTTATATGCTGGATAGTGATCAACGCTGGAAAACACATTGATTATTATAGATAGACCCAACGAATCCCAATATCCCTTGAGAGCAAAATTACATCATTTTCTACCAAAGTACAGTTATATGCTGGATAGTGATCAACGCTGGAAAACACATTGATTATTATAGATAGACCCAACGAATCCCAATATCCCTTGAGAGCAAAATTACATCATTTTCTACCAAAGTACAGTTATATGCTGGATAGTGATCAACGCTGGAAAACACATTGATTATTATAGATAGACCCAACGAATACCAATATCCCTTGAGAGCAAAATTACATCATTTTCTACCAAAGTACAGTTATATGCTGGATAGTGATCAACGCTGGAAAACACATTGATTATTATAGATAGACCCAACGAATCCCAATATCCCTTGAGAGCAAAATTACATCATTTTCTACCAAAGTACAGTTATATGCTGGATAGTGATCAACGCTGAAAACACATTGATTATTATAGATAGACCCAACGAATCCCAATATCCCTTGAGAGCAAAATTACATCATTTTCTACCAAAGTACAGTTATATGCTGGATAGTGATCAACGCTGGAAACACATTGATTATTATAGATAGACCCAACGAATCCCAATATCCCTTGAGAGCAAAATTACATCATTTTCTACCAAAGTACAGTTATATGCTGGATAGTGATCAACGCTGGAAAACACAATGATTATTATAGATAGACCCAACGAATCCCAATATCCCTTGAGAGCAAAATTACATCATTTTCTACCAAAGTACAGTTATATGCTGGATAGTGATCAACGCTGGAAAACACATTGATTATTATAGATAGACCCAACGAATCCCAATATCCCTTGAGAGCAAAATTACATCATTTTCTACCAAAGTACAGTTATATGCTGGATAGTGATCAACGCTGAAAACACATTGATTATTATAGATAGACCCAACGAATCCCAATATCCCTTGAGAGCAAAATTACATCATTTTCTACCAAAGTACAGTTATATGCTGGATAGTGATCAACGCTGGAAAACACATTGATTATTATAGATAGACCCAACGAATCCCAATATCCCTTGAGAGCAAAATTACATCATTTTCTACCAAAGTACAGTTATATGCTGGATAGTGATCAACGCTGGAAAACACATTGATTATTATAGATAGACCCAACGAATCCCAATATCCCTTGAGAGCAAAATTACATCATTTTCTACCAAAGTACAGTTATATGCTGGATAGTGATCAACGCTGGAAAACAGATTGATTATTATAGATAGACCCAACGAATCCCAATATCCCTTGAGAGCAAAATTACATCATTTTCTACCAAAGTACAGTTATATGCTAGATAGTGATCAACGCTGGAAAACACATTGATTATTATAGATAGACCCAACGAATCCCAATATCCCTTGAGAGCAAAATTACATCATTTTCTACCAAAGTACAGTTATATGCTGGATAGTGATCAACGCTGGAAAACACATTGATTATTATAGATAGACCCAACGAATCCCAATATCCCTTGAGAGCAAAATTACATCATTTTCTACCAAAGTACAGTTATATGCTGGATAGTGATCAACGCTGGAAAACACATTGATTATTATAGATAGACCCAACGAATCCCAATATCCCTTGAGAGCAAAATTACATCATTTTCTACCAATGTACAGTTATATGCTGGATAGTGATCAACGCTGGAAAACAGATTGATTATTATAGATAGACCCAACGAATCCCAATATCCCTTGAGAGCAAAATTAGATCATTTTCTACCAAAGTACACTTATATGCTGGATAGTGATCAACGCTGGAAAACACATTGATTATTATAGATAGACCCAACGAATCCCAATATCCCTTGAGAGCAAAATCACATCATTTTCTACCAAAGTACAGTTATATGCTGGATAGTGATCAACGCTGGAAAACACATTGATTATTATAGATAGACCCAACGAATCCCAATATCCCTTGAGAGCAAAATTACATCATTTTCTACCAATGTACAGTTATATGCTGGATAGTGATCAACGCTGGAAAACACATTGATTATTATAGATAGACCCAACGAATCCCAATATCCCTTGAGAGCAAAATTAGATCATTTTCTACCAAAGTACAGTTATATGCTGGATAGTGATCAACGCTGGAAAACACATTGATTATTATAGATAGACCCAACGAATCCCAATATCCCTTGAGAGCAAAATTAGATCATTTTCTACCAAAGTACAGTTATATGCTGGATAGTGATCAACGCTGGAAAACACATTGATTATTATAGATAGACCCAACGAATCCCAATATCCCTTGAGAGCAAAATTACATCATTTTCTACCAAAGTACAGTTATATGCTGGATAGTGATCAACGCTGGAAAACACATTGATTATTATAGATAGACCCAACGAATCCCAATATCCCTTGAGAGCAAAGTTACATCATTTTCTACCAAAGTACAGTTATATGCTGGATAGTGATCAACGCTGGAAAACACATTGATTATTATAGATAGACCCAACGAATCCCAATATCCCTTGAGAGCAAAATTACATCATTTTCTACCAAAGTACAGTTATATGCTGGATAGTGATCAACGCTGGAAAACACATTGATTATTATAGATAGACCCAACGAATCCCAATATCCCTTGAGAGCAAAATTACATCATTTTCTACCAAAGTACAGTTATATGCTGGATAGTGATCAACGCTGGAAAACACATTGATTATTATAGATAGACCCAACGAATCCCAATATCCCTTGAGAGCAAAATTAGATCATTTTCTACCAAAGTACAGTTATATGCTGGATAGTGATCAACGCTGGAAAACACATTGATTATTATAGATAGACCCAACGAATCCCAATATCCCTTGAGAGCAAAATTAGATCATTTTCTACCAAAGTACAGTTATATGCTGGATAGTGATCAACGCTGGAAAACACATTGATTATTATAGATAGACCCAACGAATCCCAATATCCCTTGAGAGCAAAATTAGACCATTTTCTACCAAAGTGTCCAGAATGTAAAGCGC